>VWZZ01000332.1:1765818-1832072 GCA_013399095.1 Psophia crepitans
AAAAAAAAAAGATAATTTAACTTGAAATAAAAGTCCTATAAGGACAAATGAGTAAGTTATTCTTTATACTTTCCCTGAGAGAACTCAGAGAGGCCTCGCAGGTCAGTGATGAGAGACTTGAACCATGACTTAAATTTCTTCCCTGGATCCTCTTTCTTTCTGGTTCCCCTGGTTCAAGTTACCCACCCCCCCTCTCTCCACTTCTATTTTTTCAGTTTAGACAGAAGCAGATTCTCTTGCACAGCTGTCAGAAACTCCTTTTGGATTCCTACACAGTCTGTAACAAACCCACTAAATCTACTGCCTAGCATGTACATTAGCATGTGCATGCTAATAGCATCACGTTACGGTTGAACAAGGGGTTCTTGGGCGAACACATCCATTCTCACAAGGCTTGAATGAATGCTAAAGGGGCTTATAATCAGCACAGTAAGATTCAAACTTTTCTACCTTGTCCTCAGTTTGATACAGAGCCAAACAAAACCATCATCATTACTTGATGAGAATGGTCACCTCACTTGATTACAACCGTCATTACTTGATGAGAATGGTCACCTCATAAACAGGGACATAGACAAAGCAGAGGTGTTTAATGCCTTCTTTGCCTCTGCCTTCAATGTTGGTGATGGGATCTGGAACCACACAAACCCTAGGTTGGATGACCTTGACGGCTGTAACGATAAGCTCCCAGCTGACCCTGAACTTGTGCGGGATTTGCAGCTCCATCTGGATCCACACAAGTCCATGGGGACTGACGGGATTGATCCCAGGGTACTCAGAGAGCTGGCTGATGTCATTGCAGGACCTCTCTCAACTATTTTTCAACGATCTTGGGAATCTGGAGAGATCCCAGTTGACTGGGAGCTGGCAAATGTGGTTCCAATTTTCAAGAGGGGCAAGAAAGAAGACCCTGATAATTACAGGCCTGTCAGTCTCACTTCAGTGCCTGGTAAAATTATGGANCATGCCCAAAGAGTTATAGTTAATGGGGTTACATCAGGCTGGCGGTCAGTCACCAGAGGGGTGCCGCAGGGCTCTATTTTGGGGCCAGTTCTTTTTAACATTTTCATGAATGACTTGGATGTAGGATTAGAAGAAACCGTGAGCAAGTTTTCCAATGATGCTAAATTGGGAGGAGCTGTGGACGCTGTTGAGGGTTGTGAGGCCTTGCAGAGAGACCTGGACAAATTAGAAAACTGGGCAATCACCAACCGCATGAAGTTTAACAAGATCAAGTGCCGGATTCTTCACCTGGGAAGGGTCAATCCTGGCTGTACATACGGACTAGGGGATGACATGCTGGAGAGCAGCCACACTGAAATGGACCTGGAGGTCTCGGTTGACACCAAGATGAACATGAGCCAACAGTGTGCCTGGGCTGCCAGGAAGGCCAGCTGTATCCTGGGAGGCATCAAGCACAGCATTGCCAGCAGGTCTAGGGAAGTGATTGTCCCACTCTACACTGCACTGGTGCAGCCTCACCTTGAGTACTGTGCGCAGTTTTGGGCACCACAGTACAAGAAAGATATAAAGCTATTGGGGAGTGTCCAAAGGAGGCCAACTAAGATGAGGAAGGGTCTAGAAGGGAAGACGTATGCAGAGAGGCTGAAGTCCCTTGGTTTGTTCAGTCTAGAGAAGAGAAGGCTGAGAGAAGACCTCATTACAGCCTATGGCATCATCACGAGGGGGAGCAAAGGGGCAGGCGCTGATCTCCTCCTCCTGGTGACCAGCAACGGAATCTGTGGGAATGGCATGAAGTTGCGACAGGAGAGGTTTAGGTTAGATAGGTTAGGAGAAGGTTCTTCACCCAGAGGGTGGTGGGACACTGGTACAGGCTCCCCAGGGAGGTGGTCACAGCACCGAGCTTGACTGAGTTCAAGAAGCGTCTGGACGATGCTCTCAGTCATCTGTTCTGATTGGGTTGGACCTGTGTGAAGCCAGGAGTTGGCCTTGATAGTCCTTATGGGTCCCTTCCAACTCAGGGTATTCTATGATTCTATTCTATGATTCTATGAACCCAAACAAAAACCTGCTGGATTTCAAATAAAAGATGCAAAGGGTGGAGTCTTCTTACTTTCATCACTAAAAGCAACATAACAGAAGATGGACGTTATTTCACTGTGGCAGAAAGCCTGCATGTGTCTGCTACTAGCTCTGATACATATGCAATGAAAATGAATACTCTTCAGCACTTCAAAAACCCACTGGAAACTTTATGCCTATGAAAAATGTGGAATAGGAAATACATATCTTTAGGCAATGCAAACAACAGTAAGGGGAGTCACTGGACTCCCATCATAGCAGCCGCCTGTGAACTTAATGATACAGAGAACAGAATAGAATTCACAAATCATATTGAGTTGCTTCTCATGTTTACAGCCCTGGGCACCAAGATGCAACTTGAAGCAACTATGCTCATGTTAATAAGTTGTTCGACTTTGGAGGACTTCAGAAAGCATCGAATTCTAATGCATAAGGATAAGGAGGCTTTAGAAAGTCTTGTTGTATGCCAAAAGTAGCATGTACTGACCTAAACCTTTTAGACAGGAGCATATATCTGAAAACAAATTAGCGTCACTCCAATCTACACTGAAATTATGATGAGTCCTATCAATATCAACCAGGGAAGCAAGAACCCTCCCCAGGGTCAAGGGAAGTCACATATCTCCTTGAGTGCAATTTGCTCTCAAGCACTGCAAATGCTAAACACCAAAGGTGGACAAAGAGTAAGCTTGGAGAAAAAAAACAATGCAAATAAATTCCATCCATAGGTCGGGAGATACCAGATTACCTGGAAGAGAGAACCATTGTGTCCTATACAGGATCTCCTTAAAAATAATGTGGAATGGATTCATACAGTGATATGGCTCCAAGTCATAGATTCTTCAGAGCAGTGGCTAAGTGTGCTCTCAGTCAATACCATTTCCTTCCATTAAAATCACAGCACATTTATATAGGAACCTGAATTTACTAATTGGCACAGCACAGAGGACTACAACCTCAAATGCCATTCAGTAAAACACACTCCACAGTTGTATTTTGCCTGGTTTTGTTACTTCCAAATGAACCCCTCAAAAAGCAAGCTTTAGACACAACACTACACAGTAATAGTCAGGGGGACAGAAGGTCCCAGTGATTAAACACTGAAGGAGGAACATGACCAGGCTGGGGAGAAGGGATTCAGAAACAAGATGTGGAGAAATGGGCGTGGAGAAAAGTAATCACAAGCCTAAGAGCAACAGACTGCTGTTCTAGAAGGCACAATAGCCTCAGTGTTTCCTGTAGCACCAAGCCTAGGGACAGCTGCTCAGATACTAAGGGTATATTACTGCCCACAGAACTTCAAAGCAAGCTTTCCCAGCCAAAGGAGACGTGCGTTCTGGTCAGTGCGTTGAGGAGGGAATGGAAGAAGGGTGCAGCCTACTCATTTTCAAAACCATAGAAGCAAGAACGAACACAAGCTCACAATTCATTTCTCATTCAGCTGCTGAACTTGAGTACTTTATTACTTGCACATCAGTATTCAACATTACCAAATCTGTCCTGTTCTACCTGCTCTGGCAGTCTAACCCCAGAAATCTCCTCATGGAATACCTCGGTCAGAGTGGCTGAGAGGTCAGCATGGGGCTCTCTGCATAACCCATGGCATTCAAAAGTATTAGAAGAGAATGTAGCACGTATTCTCCCCGTCCCTTACTGTGTAGAAAAAGCATACAGATGCATAGCTAGCAGCCTCTGAGTAGAAGGCACGTGTGTCTCAGGATGCACAACCGGGCCACACATTTTCAAAGGATTAAAAATCTTCATACCACCAGCTTATAATTACTACTTCTAACTAATTATGAAGTTCACTTATCCATGTTTTTTCTCCCTTAGATGAGTTCAAACTTTTTTAAAAGCATCTCTCCATGTAACATTAATATAGGAAGATTTACATCTTTCTTGATTAACAGAAAGATATTGCAGGATACATGTGGTCGCCAAGCTGCTCTATCACTCTCCTCTTCAACAGGACATGGAGGGGAGAAAAATAAGACAGAAAAAACTTGTGAGTTAAGATCAAAGCAGTTTAACAAAGCAGAAGCAAAAGGCTGTGTGCAGAAGCAAAGGAAAACCAAAAGATTTACTTTCTACTTCCCATCAGCAGGCCATGTGCAGCCACTTCCCAGGAAGCAGGGCTGCAGTACACAGCAGTTGCTCCAAAAGACAAAGGTCATAAATAACAAATGTCATCCCCTCCTCCCCCATCATCTTCCTCCTCCTTTCTCTCAGCTTTTGCTGCTGAGCAGAGATCATATGGTATGGAACATCCCTTTGGCCAGTTGGGGTCAGCTGTCCTGGCTGTGTCCCCTCCCAACTCCTTGGGCACCCCCAGGCTCCTGCTGCGGGGGGATGTTGGAGAGCCAGCCCCGATGCTGTGCCAGCCCTGCTCCGCAGCAGCCACACCTCCGGGGTTATCGGCACCTTGCTGGCCACCCGTGCACGGCACAGCACCGTGCGGCTGCTGGGGGGAAGGAGCTCCATCTCAGCCAGACCCAATATAATAAATACACTGGGAACTAGATATTTTTACAAATGTCAGGACAAAACTCTACACCTTTAGGACCTTGCTTTACTAGTCTTCCGCACAAGTTTCGTACAGAAGTACACCTCCACTGTGTGATACCAGAAGCAAAGAATCCCACTTATTATACGCCACACAAAGGACTATAATCAGAAGCAGAAGAGCAATGGTTTGGTTTTGCTTAAGATTAAAAAACTTTGCAAGTAAAGTTTTAGAGACCTGATGAATATGAAATAGCTCCTAATCTAACAGTAGCTCTATCTTCTAGTTATTGTCAGTCCTGCTCAAATCCCAGTAAAATGAGACACTGCACAACAGCAAATTATTACAGAAGTTCTCATACAGCTAAAACTATTCAGAGATCTCCTCAAACACATTTTCCCCCAGTTAACTCATTGTGCTGCACCAGTCAGCTAGAATGAACAAACCACGGAGCGTATAACAAGCCTGTAATGTGCACAGAGCTCCCTGCAGAGGCAAGTCCAGCTGCTGGGCATAACTCCATAGCAGACTCTCCCAAAATATAAGGATCACCATATCTACCAGCAGAGCATTTGCCTTTACTGAGTGATGCTGCTCTGAGTGAATGCAGAATGCAGCTACCAACATTTCCATCACTAACAGCAGAAAGAGACCCTCATCAGACCCTCAGCTGAGGGCAGGCTGAGAAGAAAACCTGCCAGCTTAAAGCCCCAGCTTGCTTGTCTGCTTTCAGCCACTGATGCCACCATTCAATTACAACACACAATGACTGCTGTTTAAAAATCGTGCTGGAAAAAAAGACATCTATTGATGCACCTGAAGAAAACATGATGAAAGCAGAACATTTCAAACCTAATCTCCATTTTAGAAGATATCTGAATTGGATATGTGACAATCTCCTTTTCACGACAGTTACAAGCGGCCCCAAATCAATCTCAACTCCACAGGATTTCTATTAAAGAGATGGCAAACGAGTTAATTTGGCATTTAGAGCAAACACTTTTCAGAACTCAAGCACTGTGCAAGCTTTCATCTCTTCCCAGCCAGGGCTTTTGATTGCTTCTGTTCTCAAGTATAGACTCTCTCCCCGCATCACCTGCTCCAGGTGAGTGTTCCATCAACGCTCTTGGAGGCCAAAAGACATTTTACTAACAGTTTGAAACTAGGCTCTCAAGACATGACAAAGTTGCATAGTGCTACTCATGAAGCTTGAAAGCATGGCCTTAAAGCTCAGGTATGCATAAGGATCAGAAAAACCAAAATCCTGAGTGAAATTAGGGTCTGCCTAATCTCATATTCTAAGAATGGACAGGACCAGGCATTTCAAATGATCTGCTTTAGAAATGCATAACTCTGAAGTGGGGTGCATCTGTCAAATAATGTGTGTGGTCAGACAATGACACTCTAGACACAGAAATCTGTACATAATGAATTACCAATAGCAATTACTTAGCAAAAGTGGAATTCTTTTCCCTCTGACATGTGGTCTTAGATAAGAGAATTGCTGCTTTCACAATCATTGGAAAAGTAGAACTCATCATCAAGTGTATAGAATTGGAGGGCTTGCTTTAATGTGAAACATGCTGGGATGCAGAGTCATCACATGGATGCTTTGTTTAGGAAATTCTTGTAACAGTTACCTAACATTAGCCTCAAACTTTAGAGAGGGTCAGCTCTAAAACTTCTCATTTATGTTGCCTTTTATTCCTGTTTTCTAAGTGCATTTAAAAAAAATCTGACATTTAGATACACGTCTTACTCCAAGCAAATTCCAGACCCTTTCAAAGCACAACTGTACTTTTAAAAAAAAAAAAAAAAATTAAAAAAGCACTTCCATTTATCACAGAACACTTACGTTCAAATGCAACATCTGTCTTTTAAGTAGAGGTCCAGCTTTGTAACTGAGTTCGCCAGCTGGGTTAAATCAAGTCACAGGAGTCAGATTTCCCCCCAGTTTTCAGAGTACATTTCAAGTGACCCTGCACATCCAAAATTAAGAATGCGTACAAGTTAAAAGGATGAATTATTCACAGCAATATTAGAAATGCCAAGTGCTGTAAGCATTTTGTTTCCAGATTTACAACCCGGTAGTGTCTTCAGGCCACCACGCGGAGTAAGCTGCAAGGCACCGAGAGCCCCACAAGGAACTCAAATTGCCAGGGGGATCCCAGGGACCAAATGCTACAGCAGCACCTTCCAGAGGAGATTGAGCATGCTCCGATACACCCCGGAGTCTCAGACACGCTTGTAGCTGCCATCAAGCAGCATTGACAGCCAAGAATTTTGTGGTTTCTTCCCCACTCTGCTCTTCAGTCCACCGTGCGGAGCTTCAAGTTCCACGCTCATCAAGCAGGATCTCGCGCAGAGGTTAATGGCTGCTTTATTTCAAACTTTGGTAGAAAATTCAGAGTCCTTTTATCCTTAAGCAAAAAGTTGCAAGTCTGGAGGTCACAAATGTATCTATTTCCCCAAATAAAGTTGATGGCAGCTCAGGGTTTCTCAATTTATTTTTAGGAAAGGGACAATTGATTTCACTTAGTGGCAGGGACCATTGGCAAAATAGCTCCTAAAAAATCCAGTCATGGAAGCATTGACTAAAACATTATGTGCCTCCTCCTAGTAAGCTAAACCTCTCCCTCCCTTAACCGTTTGGTCCAGGCTTCAAGCTGTTACCCGTACTAATCAGACCAGAGAGATTATTTTGAGTCAGACAGTGCCACAGAGTGGGACTCCTTAGTCACTGACAAGCAAAGCACCTCTCCAGAGTATCAGAGCACACCACAGCACTCAGTCTGGAGCTTCCTGGACGAGCCCTGAGGGACACGTCCAGAGAACTGATCTTCTCCAAGCTCACACTTCTCAGGCTCTCCAGGCAGAGCCAGCAGCCTCAATTCGGGCACCTGCACTAACGTGTTCAGAATCAGCTGTGGATCTCTGTTCAGCACTCCACTGTGCCACATGTGGTCAGGCAGATGGACTAGATGGTCATTACAGGTCCCTTCCAATTGGAATTATACTATTATACTATGTCCTCCAGCCTTTGCTGAGGTTGTATTCAGACCCTGCAGGACCTTATTGAACTTCTCTGGATAAGGTTTAAAATCAAAGCGTTTGAAAAGGACACAATAATTCAGTTGTGCTTGTGCCTTTGATAAAAGAACACTTTGTTTTCAACCTAACACTGATGGTTTAGTAAGTGAAACAATGACATTGTACAGATCCTGATGGTCACATCTATTCAGACTGCCTGACAGTTCTGTGAAGTAATTAGTTTGATTTGCGTAATACCTGCTCTGCAATAAATCCTTGGACCTCTACCAGCTCACTGATTTTCTCCTGTCCCACCTCAAACACTGCAGCCTTGAGGAATCCATTCCTTGAGACTCTACTTTAGGAGAGGGAAGGGAGCAGACATGGTTCACCTCTATGCAGAGGAGCTCGCAGTACCATGTTTGGCCTGCCTACCATAGTTTCCCTTTCAAAACCAAACTGGAACACCACAGAGAACAGAACACAGCACTCCTGCCATGGGTTGTTTCACCACCTTATTCCACAGACAAGCTGTTAGAGGTCCTCTGGAGGTTCTGCATAATCTGCATAGGTGGCCAAAGGATTTAGCCTAAAAACACACATTGTATCACACCCAGATCTAATCTGTCTTAATCCAGGAAAGTACTGAGTAACAGCACATCCAGAGCAGAAAACAGGATGCTTTAACCTTAGCCTTTTGGCAAAGGGACTGAACCTTTGCAATTAAGCTGAACATCCACAAACAGACTAGTATTTCTAAATGGACAACGCTGTCTTAGCTGTCAAATTTGGCACAGTTGCCAAAAACCACTCTCCTGTTTACTGTTTTTTGAAATGCTGAACTCCAGACCTGTTGTGGTGCGGAGAATGTCATGCTTTCCTCAGTTCAGCATGTAGGAAGCACAACGTCAGCTTTCCAAACAATGCTGAAAATGGAAATTTAACAGTCAACATGCTTCTGCTTCCTAAGGCTGTATCTCTAGACTTTGAAGTGGTGATTACTTTTGCAAAACCTCATTTTATAGGCTTGCCAACAGATCTCCACATAGATTGCAAATTAACTAGCACAGAACGCTGTTACTAGGGTCCTCATTAGCACACAGTCATTTCCAGTACTTCTCTCCAGCTTCCTAGATCATTACTTCAGCTTCGAACTAATCCAGCATCATAACTGAGCTCCCTCTTTTAACTTGAGACCCTATAAAATCGTAGTCTAGTTTATTTCAGCAACCTGTTTGTGTCTAATGTTCTAACTGAAGGACAGGTTTGGTTTTTCTAAGACTTTATTTGAATTTTGTTTTTACAACCCAAAGTCAGTAGTACAGTGATTTGTTCTGTTTCATTTTATCCTAGACTGAGTTTAGCTTTATTCCTTCTTTGATTTGCAGTGTCAAATTTGGCAAGACCGTCCATCAAGATTATCAGACCCAAGCCAACAGATATTTACCAGAGAAAGAGGAAGGGAGAGAAACAAGATAAACACAAATACCAAATTCAGCACTCTTTTCTATGTAGGGAGTCTGAATCTAGATCTCGCATTTCGCAGAAAAGGAACACTCAAGCTTTAGAATCTCTAATGAGTGCCTGGAACCAAACCCCAAAATACTTCATTTGGGTAAAAGAAGAACAACCACAAAGAGAAAATATTCTATCAAACCCACATTTTCCACAACTGAACTGAAACTTGCCATAGTCCCATAGCGCCACATCAGACTGCTCTAAATGCCTTCAAATTCTGATTAGCACAATCCACGGGAAGGTTCAAATACCTGCCAAGATAAGGCATCGCTGAGTCCAGGGGAGCAGTTCTAAAGGCCACACACAAGCTTGTAGATGCTTTCAGATCTCACATGAAGCTACTCACTCTTGGTGATCCATAACACAGGCCTCAGAGCATCAACATTTATTCTGTTTCCTCTCAGAGTTATTTAGGCTGGTCCTCTAAAAGTTTTTGTGCAGCACTACAGGGGAAAAAAAGAAAAAAAGAGAGCTGGGTTTTGACTGATATTGAAATTATGCTTCTAATCAATCAGCAAAAATCTTTAACTCTTGAACCTGGCTCGTACTAGGGCAGTAGTCATAAAACATGTTGCATATCAGAAAGTAAAAACAGAAGCTACAGAAAAAGCAGCTTCCAGCATATGCAGAGAATTCTCAGGGTATGGTTTTAGAGGCTACCGCTGGGGTAACTAAAGGTTTTGGTCCTGCATCGTCTCATTTTCACCACCTCCCATGCTGGAGGTAGCAGATGGAAAGCGAGCTGGGCATTAAAATGCTACCTAGGTCAGGATTTTATGCTTTCATGCAGTGTCTCAATTAATCAAAGTTTTGCTATAAAATTCAAGCAGCAATGCTCAAAGCCCAGTCAAGTCATAAAATACAAGCTGATTAATTTCCCTCTAATTTGTATGATAATTAAAATTCCAACTTTTAATTCTGTTAATTGTCCTCCCACAAGGAGGTTGATTGGGCTTTGCTAATACATGCTGTGAAAATGCACTTCCCACAGGTCTGTCTTTGTTTCCTTTGAAACGTAATGCTTTTACATAATTATCCCTTAACTTCTACAGATAAATGTAAGCTTATCTCTGGCCTGCTTTGACACAAGCCCCTGTGTAACTTAAGCTGTGTCCATAAATCACATGCTGAAAGTCATTAGGTGTTTCATCAGAACATTATGCCAGTGTGTGACTCTCTGTGCCTTTTAATGAGCAATTAAACTTGCAAAAGACTGAGGGGGGAAAAAAATGTAGAGTACAAAAAACTACACACACATCCTCCCCTGGAAGTCAAATCTCTCTGAAATGGACTGGAAAAAGGCAAACTCAGTGATATAGCAGACATCCTGCTTTCCTCTCACCTTCTGCTTTCCACAATCCCAACAAACTGGTACCTGCTCACAACCCAAACGCTCACTGGAAAACTGGTAAAGCTGCAGTCAACCTATACAGCTTGTGTGTTGCTGGCTGGCTGCAAAATAACCTAATCCTTTATTTGATATCCCTGAATGGAGAGTCTTACCAGTCCCTTGGTGTACAATGCTTACAAGCACACAGGAAACACCTGCCCTGTTATCTGCCATGAACAAATACAATATGGCCATTGCAAAGAAGTAAAAAACCTCGAGAGTCATCTGTGGACACTGTTCAGCTCTGGACACTTCCGAAAGTCCAATCTACAACAAACTAAAACATACAGCAAATAAACAGCAAATAAAAAATCAGCACATTCTAAAAAAATCTCAGCACACTGGCTCCAGTAAATGCTCTAAAACCATACTCCTAAGGGGTAAAAGAAAATTATTCCTGAATGTGAGAGTATTCAACAGATTTCAAGATGGACAGTCATATCCTTTCCTTGCACTTCTTCCTGGCTACGTTATGATTATTTTCCATTTCATTTAGCACTGACTCACAACAGCATCACGATTAGAGACAGCTGAATAATAGGAAAAGTATTAGACAAATGCACATTGTCCATCAGCAAAGTATTTGGGCAGTTGTAACATTGACTAAATACAAAAAAGGATTTGTCAAACAGAGCATCAATTTTTTAAATACCCTCTAGAACTAAAATATTTTAATCACTTTTTTATATAAATGTTCTGCATAAACAAGGATTGAGTTGGAGCTAGTAAATCCATCGTCATTTGCAATCTAACAGTTTTGCCTCAGTACCGACGTTCATGCAGACTCTGTTCCTCAGAATAAGAAATGACGATGTGCCTTCCGGCTTTTTGTGTCCCTTGAATTTCTTTTCTTTACGCTTCCCTGGCTTATGCCTTCTACCGTATAAAGGGACCCCACATCACACTGACACCACACCAAAAAGCCTCCAAAAGCTGTCTGGATTTTCACTGCCCAGATAGGTGCTTAAACTTCCCTTCCCAAAGGGCACACTGCCCGGTTCCCGAGTCATTCGGCCACTTCGTAAAGTCCCCAGGTTACAACTAGCTATTTCAAAGAGAGCAGCAGTGAAGGTGGGACGCAGGTAAGGGATGACGGCCGTGGAGAAGCAGAGTCAAAGCCCTTCCTTCCCTGCTGGAAGGCAGATGGCACATAGCTCTCCCGCATCCTCTTAAACCTCAGCGGCACCACACTAAGAAAACCAAACACCTTTTAGGCTTGAACTGCTTATCTGGGACTTTTTCCATCTTCCAGAGCCATTCCTTTAACAATGCAAAAGCTATTAAATCCTATTTTCCATAGAGAATTGCTCTTTCTATACACTAATTTACCCTTCATTTAACATACTGCATGGGTCAACAATATCAAGACAATGCAAAACTGTAAAAGGGGCATGGAAGCTCTTGCATTTATTACCCTTTGACTCAAACTAATACAGGAATATGCCAAGTGCGTTACACTAATCATATAGCCCAAACCTTAGCAGATAAGACAAGAAAATCAATTGTAATTTCTTTGGCTGTTTTCTCATATATTCTCAACCTGTTAGCAGCCATTTCTTTTTAGAGAGCAGTCAATGAATATTTAATGTTGGAGCGCACTGCCAATTTTATCTGCCAGCTAATAAAAAAGCTGCTTGGTCATGGGTGTAAGAGAAGAGGTCTATTTTAGCCTGTGTGGCTTGCTGGCTGTAATAAGAAGGATGACAATTTTAAATTGGGAGATTAATGGATAATTTGGAATCACTGTCATTCTGACACAGCCAGTGACCTTTTCAAATTGATAGATAGCTCCATTTCACCCCAACCAGCTACAACAAGAGATTGTTTCAAACAATTGGGCTTAAATGCCAGGCTTAAAGGAGACCAGGCACAGGCATGTGGCAGGGCAGTTTATAAGTAAAATAGGCCTCCCACAGATTAATGAAATAGTTAGGAGGGCCATCCATCCAGCAGTTTCAATTCTTAGTTTCTAGCTACTGCAGCATTAGCAAGGTAAGAGGGACTGAGGCACTGAGAACAATGCTCAGCATTATCTTTTGCAGCAAGGAAAACCGTCCTGCTGAAAGACCGAAACACCTAGGGCCTGTCTGAAATTACATTATGAGAATATTTGAAATAGGTGAAACAAATGTTCTGTGGACACCTGTACCCACCCTGTAATATTGGGCAGTATTGCTTCAGTAGTAACACAGAAACATACAAATCACTTGTGAGGAAAATAATAATAAAAAAATCCACAAAACCAGAAGAACTCATTTCCTGCTAGAGACAAGATTTGCTCAAGAGTCCTGAAATAATGGACCTTGGAAGGAAGTTATTGCTAAACACAAAAAAAATATTTTATGCAAAGCTGTGAGAGCTATCCTTTAATACGCTCTCTCCCCAAATCTTTCGCAGTTTGATTTGCAGTGCTAAAGTCTGATCTCACAACATGATTTTGGAAGGGAAGTCATGTTTATAAACAAGAAAGCCCACAATGACTTGTCTCTTGACGAACTTGGCATGCCATGTACTTAATGTACATGGAACAAGCAGAAATTTATTCAAAGCGTGTACTCTCACATTAATTTAGAATCCCATTGTAGAAATTGTTGCTGTACATAAGCCTATTGCAGCTTGCAGGTTTTTGCTAGATGTGGATCAGCATTTCCTTTCAGTGATGTATTAGTGGTCAGATACCATCATATATGTTTTTTTTTAGAAATGGTGGCATATCAGTCCAGCCAGTCCCCCTTCCCAGTGTTCACTGCTGGGAGATGTACACTCGGCTCCCAAACTTCTCCAGCCTCTTACCCTTATTGTCACAAACAGCTTCTGAGCAGTGATTTTAAAACACTGAAAACTTATTGGCCATTTAGAAAATGTGGTATGCCACAGAGCACTGTTCACAGGGGGAAACTGAAAGCCTGCCTCTGAACCAAGAGGAGGGTGCTGCAAAGGAAAATACTCACTTTCCAGCTGATGGAAAAGGACATGTGATGGGGATGCCTGCCACTACCCATATTGATGGCAGGTCTCGCAGTAACTCCAAAGTCAGCAGCGGTCATTATCTGTTACAGCTAATTTCAGCTTGCGTCCTCAAATCAGGACACAAGTCTCAAACACAGTACAAGAAACAACTCATAATGTCATGCAGATTACACTGCCTGTCCCAATAATCCTTAATCAGCTCAGTAACAGGACTAACCTGACATCTTGCAGGTAGGAGCATATTTTAGATTCACTGGGAAAGTTAAGTAGGACACAGTTCTTAGGGAATTCTGTTTGCTACTGCTAGCTAGCTAAAATAACAGACACTAACATACTTGAAGTGTTAAAACAGTGTTCTGGGTTGGGCTAGAATAGAGTTAATTCCACTAGAAGCTGGGATGGGACACAGCCAGGACAGGTGACCCAAACTAGCCAAAGGAGGTATTCCATACCATGTGACGTCATGCTCAGCATAGAGGGGGGGCTGGTCAGGAAGGGGTGGTACTTCTCTAGGCAGCGCGGCTCCAGGACAGTCTGGTTTCAGAACGGGTCTTAGCGTGTGGTCCGAGTTGTACAGTATTGTGTATCACCAGTATGGTTTTGTTGTGTTTTTTTCCTCTTCACTCCCTTTGCTGTCCCAGGAAAACTTCCATCTGCCATTATCACAGCTCAGGGGAGTCTGTTTTCTTTCCCTTTCCCCCTCCCCACTGGGGGGGGGAACAAGTGGCTGTGTGGTGCTCAGCTGCCAGCTGGGCTAAAACCGCAACAAACAGAAAAGAACATTTCAGTTGGAAGGGACCTACAACAATCACATCTAGTCCAACCGCCTGACCAGTTCAGGGCTGACCAAAAGTTAAAGCATGTTATTATGAGCTATGCCTCAAACACTGGCAGGCTTGGGACACCAACCACCTCTTCAGGAAGCCTGTTCCAGCATTTGACCATCCTCTCAGCATAGAAATACTTCCCAACGTCCAGTCTAAACCTCCCTGGTGCAACTTTGAACCATTCCCATGTGTCCTATCACCAGATCCCAGGGAGAAGAGCTCAGCACCTCCCTCTCCATGTCCCCTTCTCAGGATGCTGCAGAGAGCCATGAGGTTGGCTCTCAGTCTCCTTTTCTCCAAACTAGACAAGACCAAAGTCCTCAGCCATTCCTCACAGGACATTCCTCCCAGCTTGGCTGCCCTCCTCTGGATGCATTCAAGGACTTTCACATCCTGAAATTGCGTGGCCCAGACTCATTTACTAGTGCGAATACAGAATGAAGTGCCTGAGCAGAAGCAATACTTTCCTCAAATAAAATCTTTAAAAATTGATAATGCACTTAGGAATTGCACATAGCGGATTCCTAACTAGCTATATACCATTTCACCTGGCTGCTACAGAAGAGGGATCAAGTGTAGTATTTACCAAATTTAGTTAAAGAAAGATGCACAGGCAGTTCTTCAATTAAACATGCCAAGTCCACTCTACTGTATTTAGCAAGGTCATTATTATCCATTATTTGTGAGCACACTGAGAAATACCAGTTAACAGACTGAAAGCCTTGTAGTTTTTCAGAATTATCCAAGTATTTTCAAATTTCATTTTGATGTCTGGAAGTGGGAAATGTTTCATAGACAAATAGGTGAACATGGGGTAAATTCATCACAACATTGTGATAAATGAGTTACGGATTCAATATACACAAAACCTTGCAGGTAAGCTAGGGATGAGTAAGTGCAGTAATTATTATGAATAACAGAAATGGGAAACTCAAAGTTTTTGATGAAGTGACAAGCTCTGTAGTACGCAGATGAGTAATCAGAAAGTTACACTGGAATTGCACTGTGCTAGGTCTCAAAATAGAACAACATACCCCATAGAAGAATTACCATAGAAAGCACTCAGAGCCAAGGCATTTATAGAATCACAGAATGGTTTGGGTTGGAAGGGACCTCAAAGCCCTTCTAGTTCCAACCCCCTGCCATGGGCAAGGACACCCCCCACCAGCCCAGGGTGCCCAAAGCCCCATCCAGCCTGGCCTTGGGCACTGCCAGGGANGATGTCCAATCTAAATGTCCCTTCTTTTAGTTTACACCCATTCCCCCTTGTCCTGTCACTGCACTCCCTAAGAACCAGCCCCTCTCCATCTTTCCTGTAGCCCCTTTAGGTACTGGAAGACCACGATTAGGTCTCCCTGGAGCCTTCTCTTCTCCAGGCTGAACAAGCCCAACTCCATCAGCCTGTCCTTGTAGGAGAGGGGCTCCAGACCTCTCCGACCAACTTTGTGGCCTTCTCTGGACTCGTTCCAGCAGCTCCATGTCTTTGCTGACCCCTGAGTTGGATGCAGCACTGCAGGGGGGTCTCAGCAGAGGGGAAGAATCCCCTCCCTGACCCTGCTGGCAACTCCAGTTTTGATGCAGCCCAGGACATGGGTGGCTTTCTGGGCTGCCAGCACCCAATGCCAGCTCATGTTGAGCTTTTCATCAACCAGCACCTCCAAGTCCTTCTCAGGGCTGCTCTTGATTCATTCTCTGCCCAGCCTGCAGCATCACTGCTGTCAGAACTGAACAGAAATCACTGTTTTGTCTTGCTGATACCATCCTGCCTGTGCACCTGAGAACTGACAAAGACATCTATAGAAGGTCTGAAGCAAAACAACCGAGTTCATAATTTCAATACTTGTATTTAAATGACACTTTTGAGTAAATGCAAGACAGATAATTCTGAAATTGGAAATGGTTGAAACTGATGATTTTCTTTTACCCCACAACTAAAAACAGGGAATTATTTTCAAATTTGTACTGCAAAAACAAAGAGGACTATTTGTAGCACTCCAACGCTCTGCCAATGGAAACATTAATTCAAAGTCATGCAATTAGAAAATAGGCCACTACAGCCAAATAGCTTCTTTTAGAAGTAGAATGGTTTGAAGATAGTTGGCTGCTAGTAGGTTACAGAATTACTCTTTTCATTTTATATTAGTGAGTCTGGAAATCCTCTACTTTCCTGTGTTTGTAACTCATTACAGCATTTTTGAAATTTCAACTGAAGTAAGACATGAAATAATCTGGGACCCCATTTACATCACAATTTTGCAGGAGAGCTCTATGGCACAGAAGGACTTCAGTTCCTCAATGATTCTTTCATTTGATGGCATCTGGAAATAATCCTGTCTCAAGTAGGCTGGAATGCCTTGGAAGTTTGATTTTCTGTTGTTATCAAAATACCAAAACAGGTTTTGAAAAGAACGAATGAATCCTCCAGGTCAGAGAGATTCCACTCTATTTACAAAAGAAAAAGGGCAAAGTAAAAAGAACAAACAGAAAGCAACAACAAGAACACCCCAAAACCAACCAAATCACCAGAAAACCCCATATGAGAGAACACTGGTAACAGAGTCTGGGATCTGCCAGGCTCTGTCACTGTCCCAGCCAATGCTACAGCACAGGGCAAAACTAACTTGCAGCAATTGCACACAAACCCACATCCTTACAGGGTTAAAGCCCTGCATTTGTAAATGTCATAAAATTGGTATTAAAGAGTTACTTGATCTTGGATGCTTTGACAAGATCATATAGCAAACTGAACATCTGTCCACAGGATTTGTTTCCTCCTATTTTGTGTGGAAGCCACAGATCACCTGGGCCGAGGGCTGAAACAACTCATGTCTTTTAAGCTGGGCTAATTTCTTCCATTTCTCACCCCCCACACCTCTTGGTGACCAAGAACAATTACATATTTCGCAAAACCACTGCCTAGGGTTTTCAATTGAGCATCCAAAATTAGGGGAAACTAGTGTTCTGCATTTCCTCTAATCCTGTCTGTAAAATGGAGAAAATCAGCACCTAATCAAAGTAGGCTCTGCCGAATTTAACAACTTAAGCTGAAGCACTCCTATGAAAACAGCACTATGCAAACTCCCATAACAGGGGGTTAATTCTGTATTATGTTTCCTCAAGTGAGCAGTGAATAAGGCTATGCAAAATTTAGGTGTGATGATGATGGCAACTGCACATCATTTATTTTGATCTGCTTCTGTAGGCACGTTATCTCCGCAATTGGATCCTGAAAAGTGCCACGTTCAACCCTGACGGTTTGATGTAGTTTTACCTCTAAGTGCCACATCAGTGTGCAACAACTCTTCTCCTGAAGCCCACAGCTAAAAAACCCCACACTTTTTTCTATTCCAGTATTTGATGTGAAAAAATGGCATGTGAAAAGTATCTCACTGCTAATCAAGCAGATGCTTTCACACCCTGGGCACACCACTTTGCTATGTCAATACAATTCCTCAGATAGCAAAAACATTTTTTCTTAACAGATGAAAATAATGGAGTTAGATATAAAATTAATTCAATTGAAAAAGCACCTAGGAGAGTCTATACACATTTAAAAGTGCAACAGCATTTTGAAAAATGTAAAACAACAACAGAAGAAATTAATTTTTGGCTTTTTGCTCATTTTTGAAAGCAGAGAACCATGAGATTTGTTTCAGATCTTACTTTTCCTAGAACATTACCAGCATTTTAGAAATGAATTTGAATTCAATCAGTTATCACTCCAAGGGAAGCCAATCCAGGATCTACTAATCTTAATTAATGTTCAGTTGTAAAGCAAAACAATTTAATTCATGGGTAAAACAGCAACTTGCTAAGTCTTGGAGCACAATAAAACATTTTCCTAGACAATTAAAAAAAAAATTGTTACTATTTCACTTACACAAGAGGACAAAAAAAATAAAGAATATTAGAGATTTTTCAAAATATTTTTTTCCCTTTTGATATTTAAGGGGTATTTTTATTGCCATGCTGAATATAAGTCACTATCTGGACACGTCTGACAGCATGTTCAATTACATGTTGATAGAAGATAACATTTCTGAATTATAAACCACAAAGAGGAAGGTTTTCAGCATTTTTGTGTGGTATTTCAGCATAATATTCCAACAGTAGCCTTTTCTCTCTCTATGGCAGAAACACCATCTATTTAAGGATCAAGTATAAGCCTCAATTTAATGACAAATCAGGAAAGCTTAATTGTTTCAGACACTGTAATATTTGGCCTAAACTTTGGCCCTGAGATGAAGGAAGCTAGGACAAAGTTCTGGAAAGCAGTTGAAAAAAATCTCACTTTCATTTTGAAAGGTGAATTAGGCAGTAATAAGCCTCCATAAAACTTTCACAAGGTTCACTGGCCAATTTCCAGAGGAAAGCTAAGGTAATATCCTTACTAGACGAGTGTAGTAATCTGGAGGAGTCCAAGGAAAAGTAGTTCTTTCATAAGGCTACTCCCCCCTGCCCTTAATCTTAAATATTAGCAAGTCTAATGCACCTTTTTCCTGCTGGAAACCCAAGTCTGACACTCAGCCTGTCATTGAGGATTTATGTTCCTACATTGTGCAGCAACAGTATTTTTCTTCTTGTATAGAAGCTTCTCATTTAGCTCCGGAATGATCCCAGAGCACGTCAGCTGAAGCCCAGGGAATTCCTGTAAGCCCTGTGCACCGCCTGAGTGCCTGGCGGGGACCTACTCGCTCCTCTAAAAGCTCTCCTTCCCCGAGAGAGGAAGCAACATGTTCTAATAGGGACAGGCTGCTCTATTTGAAAGGCAATACAGAGAATCCAGCTGAGCACCAGTAAATTCACACCCACTTTCTCCTTGTCACTACAGGCTTCATGTAACAATTCTGCTTTGTAATGATCAGCTTCCATAGAGAGTAAGAAACACAACTAAGCAATTAACAATTTTCCTATTATACTTAGCATTTAATTAGCATTTTGTGAGGATTGGTTGTTAAAAACAAGAAACATCTTTCTGTCCCTCTCAAAATGAGCTAGGCTTTCATGCAGGATTCAGAAACACAAGCAAATCCCTCAGCATTTTCCATCGCAATCCGTAAGTGCAAAGCCGCCTGCACCAGGGTTCCCTCCCAGCCTGGCTACGCAGCTTCGTGTTCCAGTGGCTTCAGTAAAAACCTGGATCAAGCCAGAAGCACATTCGATACTAATTTCAGATGGCATTTTGCAAGACTTGGATAAGTCATTTGACCTCTTCATGCCTCACAACAGCTTGAAAGATTCTTGGAAAGCCAGCGTTTCAATGTAAAGCAGATGCTTCACGTAAACAGATTTTTCCTGGGTAGGTATGCGTGCCCATTAAGACTCATTCACTCACTGAGAGACTGTACTGTGGGAACTGGCTTTGTAAGCTCTAAAGCCCAGGTGCAGAATTTCACATTCTACCACAGTATTTTTTTTTAAAAAAAAAGTTACTCTAGCTGGACAGATTTATTAGTTTCAATTAAATGAATTACGAATGCATCACTTTTGTACAGTAACTATTACATATGTAAAATAACTTACTTTAGAATTTTGAATCAAAAAGATGTCCATGCCATCACGCAACCCAATTCCTATTAAAGACAACAGGCTTTACTCTCAAAACTTCCTCTTACTTTGGCCACATTATGTTTTTCTCAGGAGATATGGTTTTAGAAACCCCACGACACTTTACTCGCTATTTAAAACATTCTCCGATGGAAGTCCCCTCAAAGCAATTCCAAAAACATGCATCTTCTTGACCATTAAGAGAACACATCCAGCAAAGTGTGAGAGAAAGATGTAAAAACTATATAAAGGGGAATAAATTGGGAACACTGTAAGTCTTAATGCGTATAAAAGTTTTTAACCTACATGGAAAATGAATCGACAGAACTAAGGGAGTCTACTAGGACCCAAGGATGCCGTTAGTAAAGGCCAAATGAAATTGGGCCCACCTGCTGGCTAATGCTGTGTGCCCTTTCGCAATGCATAATGATAGCCTTGGCGCTATGCGGAACCCTCACCATTTCTTGCTAAAGGGCTTCCCACAATTCACAGAAACAAAGGAGACAGGCAGTGTGATGGGCTTTATTGGAACAGAGCTTGTACCAAAAAACCTCTCCCCAAATGGAATGGAAACAGGATGGGTATATACCCCATTTAGCTGGAATATGCATCAAATCTGAACCATAAAAGTAACCAAGGGCCAGTTTAGAAACTTGAATATATGAAGAAAAACAAAACAAAACAAAAAAGAGCCCCAAAACACAGCACAACACCCTCCACCACTCAGAAAACAAGACACCAAACAGTCATCAATTCAAAGATATCAAGAATTGAGCATCTAAATAGCTTTGTGGTTTGGCCTTTACAGTCCTAGCAAAATTGCTAATCTCCAAGCACAGAAGAAACTTTCCAGATGTGTTCCAGAGCAGCAGGGCAGTAGCAGAAGTCTGGCCTCTCTTGTATCAGCTCCGTATTAGACAATAAATCAGCACACTGGAGCCCAGAAAGCTTCCATAAACCTGGTCACTCTGAGTCCACAGGCAGTGAGCTCCCCTCCACCCCCGAGTTTGCTGGGCCACCTTCATCTCAGGAACTAATTTGTGCCAGACGTTCTGGCAGAGTCACAGGGATCTTTCACACAGTAATACAAACCCACAGAGCACGAGGACTCCCTCCAAGCTAAGGACCCTTTGCTGTCCAAGGAGATGTCAGACCAGAGTTAGCAGCTCTTGCCAGAACAGAGTTGACCACAATGTGGATCCTTCACTGTAGAAGCTACCAACAGCTCTACCTGACTGTGCTTCAGTTCGAGATCATTACGGACACTAAGTTTATTAATCAAAAGCTATTACCTGGCAAATGGTGCAGCTCTTCACAGCACAGATAACAGCTTCAGCCTGGTCATAGCAATGCTATCTGTAAAGCTGATTTAGCAGAACCAAACAACTGAAAAAAAATGTAAATAAAATTAACAGTGTACTGAACAGAACATAATGCATCAGCTTCCAATAAAATACAACTCCCAGCTCCTACTGTCAGACCTAGTTGAAACAGATGTTAATATGTTCATTAGAAAAGAACCCAATCAGACAGAAATCACTACATTATTCCAGCTAGTTTAAAAATATTTATATTTTTAGCACAGGACTTCAAGCTTATCAGAGGAGGTCAGGAACTATACCGCCTGTGACAAGGTAGTCACCATTTACTCCCCGACTTAGTTCTAGTTATCAGCTGAAGAAGAATTGAGGCTAAATTTATTATAACTATGGTCACAAGAGAATTCCCTCCTCTGACTCATGAGAAATGCCTGCACTCGTTCCACTCTTCATGCACATATAAGTCCAAAAATAGACCAAATTACGCTCCATGGATCTCAGATTTTTTGCCACAGGAGCCTCATGCCATGCTAATGAAATCAGTGGGATATTCACCACTAAGTTCAACCAAACCTAAGATCAAGCACAAATCATCTTCTAAGATTTCATATTTATATAGAAACTTGCAGAAGATCAAATTGCCTTACAATCTTTAATAAATTAAGTCCTATGTTATTCCTATGCGCTTGGACATATCCCATCTAAGCAATAAGGTAACAGAAGGATTTTAAAAGTGTTTTTCAAAAGCAGATACTAATTCAGTGTCTGATTGTGCACGAGACTCTCGTAACAACATAAGATTAATTTTGAAGAGCACCGGCACATACAGAATGATTGTGACAAAGTGGTTTCCAAAAGATCAGGAGGTCTCTATAACTATGTACGTCAACCTGGAAGAAAAAGCAGTGGTCACACTTGGAAAAGCAATTGTTCACCACTTCACCAAATTATGTACTAAAATATTTATGGCAGATATCAGACCTGGCATTCCATTCTGATACAATGGAACTTGTTCTTGTTACTTTGCATTTGCATTGCATTAGAGCAAACTCACAACTGCTTCTTTTTATAGGTTTTTTTTTTTTTCCTCCCCTAAAGTATGCCTGTCCGTTCTTCAGCCAACCTTCATGGTATCATAATGATTTGGGGTTATTCTGTACATTCTCGTGCTAATAAGATTCAGGTCATCGTCTCACGAAACTACATTTCACACCCACTTTTATAAGCCCAAAACAGGACATTTAATAGTCGATATTACTCATCAGTCCTGTTTTACATCATACCTGTCACTAACTATGACACCCAACAATCTAGCAGAATAGTGAAAGGGCCATGGAAAACTACAGACTCAAGATAGGAGCTTGGTAATGTAGATCATGATCCACTTCCTTCAACCAAGATGAAATCTTTGCACGCAATCTCCATAGGATTTGCTTCCTTAATCACTTGGACTAGGCAAGAATTAAGGTAGAAATCATAGTTAAAGTGTAAGACCTGATCCACCATGAAACTGAGGTAATTGCCAAGGAGTGATTTACTAACCAGGTTCCAAACTATGAGGACAGATGTTAGAGACCATAACAAATGTCACAGGGCTGCATACAAAAAAAATAAACGTGCAGGTATTAGCCAGATGCTGCTTGCTCCCAATTTTCTTTTTCATTACGTCAATGATAGGTTGCTCCTTTTCGGAACAGAGCTAAGAGCCCTGCCGTGTTACTAATGCCCAGGCATCAATGTCAAATTTGGTCCTCCTTTTTTTTGTCCAACACTCTGCAATACTTAGCAAGCTTAGGTAAAGTCCTTTCTGACCAGCTTCATCTGCTGGGCCCTGAGAATACAAGGTATCTGTCAGTGAAAAGAGCAAGGAACCATCAGGGGCTGGGACACTGGTCCCAGGGCAATCTTGTACAGGCAAGTCTCTGCAGCTATATGCCAGTTATTGTGAGACTGCTGGGCAGCCAACCAGCACAACTACATACCATCCAGCTATTGCAAGTTGAGTCCTAAAGACACAACACACCCCTTGCCCGATTTGTTCACCAGCGCTGAGACTCAGCAGTGGGCCAGAGAGGAGACTGTTGAATCACAACACGTTTACAACCCTCCTGTGAGCAGAAACTGTCTGCAGTCTGCCGTGGTGGTACGGACTTACCACTCACACCATTTTCATGAAGTGCTGCTGCTATCCATCCCAAAACCAATGATATGCTGGTTTTGCCAAATACATTCAACAGCCTGGACAATGGGGCAGAGGGTACCATCAGCAAGTTTGCAGATGACACCAAACTGGAGGGATGGTTGATAGACTGCAGGTGAGAGCGGCTGTTTAGGGGAGCCTTGACAGAAAGGAGAAATGGGCTGATGAGCATCATGCACTTCAGCAAAGTCAAATGCAAAATGCTGAACCTAAGACTTAATCCCATGTACTGCCACAGGTTAGGGATGGGCTGGCTAAGTAACAGCAGGACAAAAACAGACCTGGGACACCATCAGCAGAGCTTTCAACATACAAATCCCAAAACACTTTCTCCATACAACTTCATAGTCTTTTTATTTTTTTTTCTACATAAGCAGCATCATGTTTTTCAGATGGTGAGGGTGGCCAGGTCATTGTGTGAAGCAATGGTTTTGCTGCTGATAAATAACTATCAACTAAAGTCCACAAAAATCTCATACAAATTTTTCTGTTTCGTGTAAAACTAATGGTAAGTCCTAGCTTTTTGCTTATCTTTTGGAACTTCTTCTATATAGCGCCTGCTCCTGACTAGACAAGAAATATCCTGCCTCAGAAAAGTGAAACAGATTTACCTTTTGTTAAAACCATGCTGTTTGCTTTGATAGCCATCTCTCAGTTCAAACACCAGAACAGAAATTTTATCCTCAGCTGACCAAAGCTCTCCCACCTTTCAAACACATCACACATGAACACAGCAATAGCTGTGCACAACTAGTCTGTTTGTAGGGTGAGTAGCCCAAGGTGATCCTTAGCAGCATGCTCCCACCCCAGGTATCACACAGAGTCACAGGCACTTCCTGGAGTGCCCCACAACCTTTCCAAAACCAAGGCTTGGAACATCTTAAACCTGAAATCTCCAGAGAAGAGGAGGGGGAAAAAAAAAAAAAAGAAGAAAAAGACAGCCAGCCTTTTCTTTGTTACCACCTCAGAAAGAATTAAATTAATCATCATATAAATCGTAATTTTAAATAAGAAACTAAACACTGTAGGAACAGGAAATACGCATGTGTGTATTTGACATCTTCCATTTGTTATATAGAGGGGAAAAAAGAATGACACTATTTCAGACCGTACAGAAGAGAGCATACTGTAGTGGCCAGATTTTTAACAACTTATCCATTAATCTGAAAGAAACACTACCATATTTGGATAAATGGACAAAAAAATCAATGTCACAATCTTAAGTTAAGCCATGTGCATCAGAATAACATCTGAATATGATTAAATAGAGCTAAAGTGCAGAGAGCCGATTTATTTCAGTTCAAGAAATCATCAGGTCCTCTACAGTTATAAGGGTCAGATATCATCTACTAGAAAAAAAATGTGCATATTTTAGCAGTAATATATTTTGAAGACGTGCCTTCCTATGCCATTTTACACAACTACAGAAACAAAATAACATTTCTGAACACATGGACTACACTGCAAATATATGAAGAGCAGGAGAAGCCAATTACAAAAAACCCAAGTGGAGCAGCTTAGTATGCCTGCTAACATGAAAGCCTCGGTCCATCAGAGAAAGAAGAATGATCAGCTTTCACTCCAAGAGATGTCCATAATGTCCCAGTGCAAGAAAAACTGGGGCAGTTAAGGCTCAGCAGAAATAACAGTCAACTGCACAGTAACTCAAGAGGTGACAACCCTCAATTTAGGTTACAGTATTTTTCCTGCAGGTAGGGAGAAGGTTGTGTTTAGGCGATACGCACGGAACATCACTTTCCCGTTCTGTAGAGCCTTTTATCCATATATTGATAGGGAATGTAAGAAATACTGAAAGACCCGGCTTTTTTGCCTTCTGTTCAGAAATAATCCTGGACCACTGCTTTGGATCATCTTGTCTGAGCTTACACAAGACAGAGACCACAGGACAAATTATTTTTTGTTTATACTCAAATACGTTGTTTGATTCTGCATTTTACAGCTGCCTGCAATTAACATAATGTAAAAAATTTTAAGACATAATAATTGCCTATTGATTATTTTTTGCAGTATTATGTAACAATAAGATGTCTCAGCCTAACTAAAATTCATTTTAATATGAATTAGTTGAAAACAGCATTGCTGATGAAACTTCAAGGTACTTAAAGAAGAAGCAAACTTCTATCTTTGTAAAAAGCACAGTATTCAAATGATCCCTGCCCGATTCTGACATTTCAGGTCATCTGCCAGCAGGGATTACAAGCTTGGGGAAAACAGAAGTCCTGTGGCTGGGGAGGTCTCTCTCCGAGTATGTCAGTAGGAACTGAAAAAATACTTAAAAAGAAAGTGCCCTGGATAGCTAACGATGCTGAAGCGCAGCTCTGTATTTACTTGCACCTATAAAAAGCTATGAAATGTCTGCAAAATGATGCCAAGGGCTGATTTGTGTGGCAAAGATAAGCTGTGTTTCTTCATGGAGATCCCCTCTTTCCTTAGCACAGAATACGAAGTTGATATGGTGGGCTTGGACGCGGCAGCCCTGGCCACAGTTCCAGTGTGAATGTGTGGAACTCAACACCTTACTCAGTAAATTGGACACCCACCTCATTTCTCTTCTTAGTATCTCATGTCTTTAGGTAGGAGTTTGTGTCACCAGATTCCTAAACCTTCTATGATCTACTACAGCACAAACTTACGTACACCTTCATTTAGTAGGATCATCCCTTTGTAGCAGACAAAGTATGACATGCTTTCACTATTTGCCTACGGGAGAGTAACGAGCAGTTAATACAGCACCTTGTTATCAGAATGCTGAAGCACTTTGTTGCACTTGTGTGCTAAACTTTCTGTGTTCAGTGTCAAATTGGGATATGAATTTCAGGTCCACGAATAATGGGATCTGCAGGATATACCCTTGAAATAGTTCCTGCATTCTCAACATAGCAAGTATCTTTCAGTTTGAGAAAGTCTCAGCAGATAAGAAAAAGCCCCCCACACACACCTTCTCCCAGCACCACAATTTCTACTTTGAGAAGAACATATGAAAATTCTTTAGTCCTGGTTTCCACTGATTCCCTCAGTCAAAAAGTAAAACCTAAACCATGCACTGCAGTCGGCCTTGTCCTTTTAGTCTTCCTGTAAAGGTTTACTAGATTATTTTCTTATTCTGTCCTACTGTTGTCAATACCACCACAGAATTCAGTAGAAGAGTACACATGACACATCAAACTTGCTTTCCAGTTTGGGATTAGATGTCCTTAAAGTCTTATATTTTTCACTACTGGAAATACACCATGTTCTAGTCGAGCCCAACTAAATGCTCCATAAACATACAGAAGGTTGATGGAGATCCAGCACTAACAAAATCCAAAAGAACAAATAAATGATCTCTATATTTGGACGGAAAAAACTTCTCAGGGGACTTGGACTGTCATTCTTGGTTATCTCAGATATTTTGTATTCCGGTGTTATTCCCTTACCAAATGTACATATTTTCAGACACTTAACCACATATCAGGGTAATAACCTCACCTCACTTTTTCTGAATAGCAAATTCAAGTGTTCTGCAACTCAGAAGAATGCTTTTGCCCCCCTCATTTCCTATTTGGCAAGGATCATGCCTACCAAAACCATCTTTCCATTAATTTTGCTGCCTTAAGACATCTGGAGGTTTCTCACTAAAAATACTAAGTTCAGAGAATCATGTGGACCTAAAAAATCAGGAAAAAATAATATTACAGAATTGACTATAAGCTGAACTGAGGAACTGACTGATTAAGAGCAATACGGAACAGTATAAATTAACCCAAGTAAGCCGATACAATTTGAGACTGTTTACCTGTATTTGTGCAGGGCGAAGTAACTAAGCTTTCTACATTTCTCTGAACTCAGTGACCTACGGGGTCTTTGCTTTCACATTTTTCCATACCTAGCTGGCAAAATATTTCTCTCATTTGCAAACTCAAACCTCAGACTGATGCACTTCAGCCCGCTTTCTGCCATATGTTTCAGTTTCACAGGTTTAGTCTTCTGTTCACAGAGTCCGCGTGTGGGCTTTGCTATTCTTAGCACTTCTGCCTGATGAAAAGGTTGTTTTCTGTTGAGCTGCGGCAGAAAGATCACAAAAGCTCCAAGACTGCCAGATTACAAGTTCTGCTGCATGCACTCCTCTGAGGGCTCTTATAGCTTTGTATAGCTCAAAAGTGCAGCTCAGGCTGTGAGTGCACATGCTGTATTGACCCAGGGTTTCGCATATGCACTGAAATGAGCTCTTTCTTCTCCTTGGCAACAATAAATAATCTAATAAAAAAGACATAGTGTCTTATAAACAGATTGTTATATTTTTGCAGAACTCCCCAAGGGCCAGCCAATTTTGACCCAGCAGACTTACATCTCCAGGCATACCAAATTTTAAAATAAAATACCCAGCACCTCTATCAAGATATGTATCACTTGCTTACACAAAACACATGCCACCTCAGACGTTTCAGAGTACTCTGAACCTAAAGTCCACCCAAATGAGAATGTAAATGTTCTGATGTGGCAAGGTAATGAGGGGCAACTTCAAGGAAGTTCTGTGGTTGCCAACAGGAAAACAAAATGAATTCACATGTTTTAAAGCAGAGTCAATGGCTATATTTGTTCTCTATTTGCATAAAATTGCATATACAAATACAAAGAAATTTATTTCCAAATAAAAAACATTTAGATGGATATGACAAAATTAAAAGTAGCAAAGGAGTAGGGATCAATTGTTCATAGTCTCTCTGGTGCAAGAGAAGGGGCCATCAAATGAAGCTACATGCTACAGGTTCAAATAACCAAATGAGGGGAATATTCAGACAACACGCAATCAATCTTAGGTAAAAACTACATTAGTCCAGCCTGTCTCAACCATGCATCTAACTGTACTAGTGCAAGACCATTACGCTAATCTGGTTTAGGAGATCAAGAGCATCTCACTTCCAGATGAATCCACATTGAAATATCTTTGGGGATCAGCCTTTGCTCATGAGGACAATTCTCCTTGGCCAATGTAGCATCTATTCCCAAAGTATTAAGATTTTCTCTGTCTACCATTCAGTATCCCTTTCTTTCACAAAATAAAATATTCCTGAACTATAATTACATACTATAACTCATGACCCAGTGATATTAGTTAATTTTTCAACTTCTGAGAACTTCCAAAGCAGTAAATTTCCCAGCTTCCTCATCGCATTTGCTGTGATTAGTTAGACCTGCAATTTAGGAACAGAGCCCAGAATCCATCCCCCTCCCGTGCCTAAGAGAAGTCTGATGCTTTCCTGTTCTATGCATTATGCCCCCTTTAAAAGAACTGAAAGCTGCGCAGAGCTGCCAAGTTGCCTTCTCACATTACAAACTCAGCTCCAAATTTCTGTCCTCTGTCATATCCAGCTCTGAACATTACTGATTATAGGTTTCTCTCCTCTCCTCCCTCCGGCTGTCGAAAGCGTGTTTCAGATTATTTTCCCTACAAAGGTGTTAGCTGTAGAAGAAAATATAACTGAAAGTTTTCACCCCAAATTTCTAAGTACTGGGGACATTTCTAAACAATGTGGTAGAAAAGCACGTATAGAACAAGAAAGAGAGGTTGGCTGCATTTCACTTCAGATTACCATTTGCAACTTCGGGTTCATTTTACAGCTCACTTCACCAACATGTTCTGCAGTTGCAAAACACACCCATGCAATTGTTACACTGCAGAGTCTAAAAATCCAGCTGTACACCCTAAGATCCAGGTGTCAAGACATATTTAGAAGGACAGCAACTATTGGAATTGATGGAGTTGCACACTTAAATATTGCAGTGAAAACTAGGGTCAAATTTTAGACACGAATTAAGACAATGCAGAAGATAAAAGCATTCAAGAGGAAGGTCCTCCATGGCCTTGGCTCCACCACCACAGTGCTGTGACCCTTTGGATGGCGTCAATGCTTGAGAATGTCAGGATAAGACTCATTACCAAGCAATCTGCATGAAATTCAGTGACCTGTGACACCAAGTGGATCAGAGTAGACAATCTGATTATGTCTTCTGTGAACCTTCTAAGAGAGATGGATTAGATCCTCCAGTGGAAGAGACTTGACAGGGCCCCCCACTGCTCTTAGACCAGAGGTCTCACTATCAGCGCTTCCTAGACATAAATGAAAGTTAACCTCGCTTTCACTTGTCCCTGAAAGTTGCTGACACTATTCCTTCTTGAACAGTAAGGACCAGAAAGAAGCTTGGAACTTTTGTTCTTTATAATTCTGCTGGCATCAAGGAGCAGAGAAGTGGAGAACCTGGGAATTTGTGTTACTTGGAATTTAGGCATGAATCAGCAAAGGTGGGCTACACCCCTTGGCAGAGTGCCCTTGAATTAGAGGGAACCTGTGAAAGGAGTGGTTCTCACAGTTCAGGCCATCCATGTTTGTGCCCTAATTCTGCTTAGCCGGGAACAAGATACACATTTTGCTTCTCAATTAATAGATGGTGCTAGTGACTCTTGGGTTCTCCCATCATTTTTATCCATCGCAAACAGGGGAGTTTCTATATACAGCCCTATTTTTATTGTAAGCAATAAAAAAAAGTCTCCTGGCAAATGGAAATAGTGGAATGACATTTGCTACATTTGGGAAATGGGAAAAGTGTGACTACACAGACATGATTTCAAGTACATTCAAAGCAGAAAGAGATAGGCCAGTGCACTAAAAATGTTCAAAGTACAATGAAGTAGGAAAGATCCAGAGTAGAAGCTGTGAATTATGACAACCACCTAGCTTTAAAACACTCGCATGAAAGAATTGCCTAAGTTTTCAAGGATTCTCTAAAAATTAAAGCTCAGCAGAACAAAAGAACATGTATTTCTATGATAAAGAACAATTGTCCTGTTCCACTTTGATTTACTCCTATTTAGAAAAAAACATAGAAAAGGAAGCTAGTGGAATCAGGCTACTTTACAACTACAAATCCAACTCTGCACACACCAGTTACCTGAAGAGGACTTTGCACTTGGCAGTGGACCTCAGAAAGAGCCATAACTACTCTGGGCAGAGAAGAGAAACCGCTGTTTGATAAAAGCAAAGCTTACAGTGCTTCACAAGGAAATCCCCAATAAAGGCTGGCTGCACAGACAATATTCCTACTACATCCTTCTCTCAACAGATTGTAACTGTGCACACTGGAGGTGTTGGGGAGACACCCAACAAACTGCTCCTGCAAGCAATCTGGGTTGATTCCACCACCATTAGTGGAGCAGTTCAGAGCTCACCTTGTCTGGAAACAACTTGACTGAAGGCAGTCAACAGTAGTTTTACAGGCAGTAACTGATTGCAGGGTCCCTCAGATCCCACTTTAGCCTCCTTACAAGGATTGGTAGTCAACAAACCTGTTTCTCTCACCTGGGTTATTCTAAGGTTGGGTACCCAGTTAACAGTGAAGCAACACATTTCACAGGGCAGGTAACACGCAAGCTAAACTTGCATGAACAGCCTTTTGCTTTTGGTAACAAAAGAGAAAAGGGAAAACTCTAACTAAAGCACAAGGTGGCCCAGCTGGCTGTGCCTATGCAGGTATGCTTTGCCAAGTGCTGTCAGGTACTAGCCATATTGATGCTGTGAGTCACAAGCCAGCTGTTCTCAAGAAGAAGCTGTTCCGGCCTGTGACAAGCAGCAGAATGTACCAGTATGAGTCCAGCTGTGCTTCAAAGTTCTTGCTTCATCAGCTAAGACTACATGGGAGGACTAGCCCCCACTGTTATACCTGTTTCCCAACCCCAGGCCCACCAGGAATCAAACCAGGCCTCTGAAAACAGAAGCACAAAACTGCTCTAACTTACTGCCTCTTGAAGCCACCATCTCCCCACCTTCTTGAGATGTTGTTGTTCTGAGTGATGTCACTACCCATCCCTAGCTCCAGAGCAGCCTTGAGCTACCCAATGTTAAAAGCAGCTCTGCCTGTTCCATATTAACTGTTGTGCAAAGCTGACTGGACAAGGACTTGGCAACCAGCCCCAGTGGTCCACAGTCAAACCGAAGTTCAACTCATGGCTTGGACCTCTTTGCCCTTAAAAATATTTTCCTGTATCACTGTGTGCCAAGAAAACAAGTGAGCAAATGGGGAAAGGCAAACAGTGGAGGCACTGATTACAAGTCTATTCCTGATATTCTTGATGTGCTTAGTGACATCATCCATCACAGCCAGATGTTAGAGATTTAAGTTGAACAAATTAAAAGCCTGCTTTTTGCCCTAGGCATATTTGGCTTTGTAGCGCATCTCATTAGTGTGGTTTCCTTTAATGGCTCATTTAGTTTTTGGACTGAAAATAAGAAATTAAACAAAAGCTAATTTAAGCAAACATTTTTGTACAGCCAGTTGCTGGCACCTCAGAACTTAGGGGGCTTGTGAAGGGTAGGGAAATAAGGGCTTTCTGTTTATCACCTCACCGCAAGTTTTTTTGATGTTAAGATGTTTAGGTTCTAAATACTGTAAAGAGAATATTTATTTTCTCAAGAAATACTTCCATGAGAATTTAGAGGTCTGAAGTTGATATATCTACCCTTGGTGGCCAATTTTAATTGGCAATATCCCTTTAAAAACAAAGGGCCCTAGCTCTGAAGAGGTACTTTGAATGAGAAAACAAATTTGGTTTTGAGAAGTTCAGATGTCTGGAACCTGATATCGTCAAAGCAGAATGAGCTTTTCCCAAGAGAATAAACTTCCAAAGAAATTGAAGGAAAGGCCAACAGGGTGTGGGGAGGGAATTTTAAGAACCATACAGAAAGCTTTCAAGGTCTGCCTATATGAGAGAATGAAGTCTTAAGACTATAAAACAATAGCATAATATTAAAAAAAAATTCTCTGTGAAGCTAATCAGGCTTAAATGGAAGTTGCAGAAAATGCTAAGTGTTTGAGTTAAACAACGAATCTCACTCTTCTGGCCTCATTATATATTAGACAGGCAATCACAATTACATTCTAAATACTCTTTTACATTAATAACACATGGTGTCCTATATCCCAAAGATGCTCCATGTGACTTAAGTATTCAATGCTGTTGAACTTTTCTCCATATACTGCCATTGCAGAACATTTATCTCCAACAGTGTGATACAAGCAGCAGCTTCAGAGGTGGACACCAATGGTCGTCTTAAACACAAGACACACAAGTTGTTCCAAGTTCCTTATACTATCTAGTAAATTCCACAAGGCCATGGAAATTCGTTCCAGGGCTGATGCTCTGGAGGATCAATTAAAAACGAAAGAGCTAATTGCACAGAGAGATGATGTTTTCTAACCCACAGCTTCCTTAAGTAAAATTGCTTGAACTTCTCCCCATAGAAAGCCATATGGCAACAAATGGTTTCACAGTGGTGCAAAGTTCTGGGGTATCTCTCACTATGCACAGCAGATACTGCTCATTTGGGTATGCATCACATCATCTTCCACCTGCCTTAATTTATTGAAATCAGGAAGGTACTTTTAAGAGGCCACAGCTATCAGCTTCCCTCCCCTGCCTCACAAATCTACCTTGGTGAAAAGCAATCACTCACTTCAGAAGACCCCTTCAAAGAAACATTTCCTGCAGTGAAATCCCACTTGCACAATCTCCCACTTCTTCAAAAAGGCCCAAACATTCGTTGGATTCCAAGTCACACAGAGGAACAGCAAAGATGAAGTCAAAACAGCCTTTACCTGTTGACTGTCTTTAACAAAGGGATACTGAGGACAGAAGGGACTTGTTTACAAGGCTTTTACACAGTATCAGTGCAGTATTGACAAAACATCCTGCTACATGTCACAAGCCTAGAAGCACCATGGATTGCTCTTCAATAGGTTGAAAGGACGCCATCGCATTTCATAGCTGTGAGTTTTTCTTGAGTTGCCAAGGGGTCTCCTCTCTCAGAAAATAAACCGTGCATCAAACCGCGTAACTTCACTAGGGAGAGCGGAACTGAGAGCCTGTTAACGTATCAGTTTCACCTGCTGAACACAGGAACTGATCTGCAACAGAAATTCATTCCTGAAACTTTTAAGGGCGAGTTCTTTCAAGCCAGGTGTAGGTAGCAGGGGCCACACTCTGGGAAGTTCTCCCAAAACTCCATTTGAAGCCGCACAGGGCATTTCTATGCACAATCAGAGGAGGTCAGAAGGGCCAGACAGTGCTGAAACAAACCAAGTAGGTTTAACTCGTTTTTTGTCCAAGTCTTCTCTGCTATGCTCAAAGGAAAATAAGAAAAGTAGAGCTGGCCAAGATTCTTTCCTTATTACATTCACTTTGAAAATCCATACTTTCATATCTAAATTATTCATATATTTGGACTGAACACAAAGAGTTTGAGGAAAAGCACAGTTCAGAAGTTTAATATTTTTATTTTCAAAACAGAACATATTAGATGTTTTTCCCAAAGCTGTTTATACCTTAAAAATAAGAGGAAATGTTTTAACTTAAAAAGTATTTCTTTAATCTCTGAACATTTTGGATTAACTAGAAAGGACTATCCACTAGTTTGAAAGCCAAACAACAACAATAAAAACCCTGCTACTTCAATAGCCCTAAAGAACATGGATTAGAAAGATTATGTACAGCGCTTTATAATTTTTGGAAACACGTTATGAGAAAAGCTGCAGGACAGCTACTCACAAGTAAAGCCATAAATAGAATGGGCAGCCTGTCCATCACCGCTGTCCCAGACTTGTAGGCTCTTTCCACAAGTCCCTGTGAGTAAGAACTCTAACACTTGGGTTGTGAGTAGTGGACACCACTGCACCGGAGCAGCCTCAGAGGAAGAGGGACTTTCTGGATGGACATTTTGTGCAACGAGTTTCCCGTCACAGAAGGGATTTAATTTTTTTTGGTGGCTCCAACAGCAGTACCCCATTTTGGTCATGTTCTAAAGGCACTGACATTCTAATTCAAAAGGCTCAAAGTAAATAGGCAGTGGAAAGAGTCTGAGAATTGATTCAGAAGGAATCTTGTTGGTTTTGTGGTTTGGCAAAGTATTTTAGAGGTTTCAGGCAGAGAGCCCGTTGACTGCAACTTGCAAGTTAAACGCTGTAAATCCAGATCTTGTGCTGAACACACAAATCCTCTTTAAAGCATGCTTCTGTAACCAGAAGAGTCTTTAGATATAAGCAGTGTGTTCCCCAAAGGGTGATTGATTTATTTTATCAGTTGTATAAAAATATTTGCTCCCTAAAACTTTTTGTCCTCTTAAAGTTTTAGGCATGCTTCTACTCAGGGTAGCTACCTGAGGGGGGGTGGGGGGGTGGGAATCAGGTCAAATTATTCACAGGTTTGAATTAAATTCAGTGCTGTGCTTGCTGTGGGATTTAATTGTAAACTTCCCATTAACAGCAAGGTAAGCTGTGTGGATAGCACATCACAGTGTAAGTTTATCTGCTACTGTATTAGCAGAGATGCTGGAAAATACCAGTGTGCATGACACCCCAGCCCGAGCCAAACCCTAAAACCTGCCAGTTGCACAGTAATTCCATGAACAACAATACCAACAGCAAACAGCAAGGCTGTTCAGTCTATCTGCATTATTCTCCTTGCATGTTTAAGTCTTCCTCATGAAGACTTACTTGTTGCCAATAATGCCACATCACTTTAAATGATTCTTTCCAGCCTCCGGTATGCTGCACAGAGCAGAAATAAATTAATGCCAACAGATGGTAATCCGACTCTTATTTATACTGCTGAAAAATAGGTTTGAGTGTGGAACAGGTACAACTAAGAGCAGAATTACATCCAGTGTGTCTACTGCCTAACTCCTCTGGAACAGGCCCATGTGTGGTCAATTGTTTAGCTAAAAATTTCACATAATATTGTGTGAAGATGAGTTTATAGGAATAGCAGTGCTTTAAAAAGGGTTTCTAATACCTGTGGTTTTGAAAGTGTCTTTTTAATGGATTTTGGTCTAGAAATCTTAAAAATCTGCATCCACACATGGAGCTATTTAAAACTCTTAAACAAGCTTTTAGTCTTAATTTCATTGAACAGAAGGGAGGCAACATCACATGAGATCAAGGAGATGGACCTACAAACAGTAAGCAGCTGAGTATTTTTTTGGAAGATCTCTTCTGTTTTCTGCCCACAGATTGCTCTAAAAAACATATCCCCAGCCAATCCCCAGTCTGAGTGACTTCTAAAGCCGGTTACATTAAAGGTTCAGACTCAGTTAATCAGGCAGACAGTACCACTGTCCCCATAGCTCATCTAACCCCTAATCAAAACGATTCCACAGTTCTCTATTTAGATACAAAAGAAAAATATCAGATTTCTACAAAACCACAGAGAAACCTCAGCAGCTGTTAGTTTCTAGATTAGTAAAATGTAATTGGAAGGTAGGTGCTGATCCTAACTCATTAGCAGAGCCTGCACAAATACTGTGGATGACTGCCTGCCATGCTCCTCTGTGAAATGTACCATTAAAGAAACACTTTCTGAAGACCAGAGATAACAGAGGTCACTAGCATTAGGATCAAGGTTCCAGATAATCTTCAAATTAGAGGTTTCCAGGTGCAATGAAGGCCAGCTGGCACACATCTGAGTGATAATCTAAACATAATCCACAAATCAGCAAAGTGAATTAATTATAACACTGAGGGACTACGTAAAAGAACTAAGATTACTGAACTCCTAATTACTGAGTTTGATTACCCTGGAAACAGGGTAGCTATTCCCTTCATCTTATCACCTTCAATTCTGCTTTGGGCAGACACAGGTTTGTAGAACTGGGGCTGTATCTCAAATTAAGCCTCTGCAAGGTTTGGTGTACAACAGCAACTTGATTTGAAAAGCCTGAAAAACTGAAAACTAGGTAAACCATGCAAATCTTTTAGCTCCTCAAAATAAGAGTTTCTCAGAAAAGACTGCCTTGCAAGTACGATGCTATGCCTCACAAAGTGCTCCATAATGAAAGAACAGACACATTCTTACAGTGCTTTGGCTTTTTATGACTAGCTCCATCTTAAATAGATAGTACTAAAAAAGACTAGGCAAAACTTGAAATTTAAATAAAAAATCTAGGAAGATTTGGATTTGATTAACAACAGTTGTAGGTTTATCACAACTGGTTTACCCAAGCCTAATGCAACCAAGTTACTGTATTATCAAGTTACTCAGTTTCCTGCCAGTGAAATTCCCTACATCTGCAAACAGAGTCATGTATTCCATGTATTCCAGGAATTGAGAAGCACACTGCTTAAAAAGAAATGATCCAAAAATACAGCAGAGCAATGTTCTGTTCAGTTTGGTAAGTTAATTTGTTACAAAGAAGCTTGTTAATATATTTAAAATAAAAAAAAAATCCACATTTGATTCATGTCATTTATGACTTGTAAAAATTTTGACAAAAATTTTTCATGAACACATTAATCTTCCTTCTTCCATCTGAAATTAAAGTGGAGCCCTCCCATCTACAATTTCTCATTGCCTATTGTATTGGGAGTTACCGTACTCTCATAACCTATTACAACAGGTTTTTAAACAAAAAATTTGCTCCCCAAAACAGTGAGCCAACAGCGTGCCCAGGCTGCCAGGAAGGACAACCGCAGCCTGGGGTGCATCAAGCACGGCATTGCCAGCCGCTCTAGGGAAGTGATTGTCCCACTCTATGCTGTGTTGGTGCAGCCTCACCTTGAGTGCTGGGTGCAGTTTTGGCTGTCACAGGACAAAAAGGACATAAAACTATTAGAGAGTGTCCAAAGGAGGGCAACAAAGATGGGGAAGGGTCTAGAGCACAAGGCGTGTGAGGAGAGGCTGAAGTCCCTTGGTTTGTTCAGCCTGGAGAAGAGGAGACTGAGGGCAGAGCTCATGGGGCCTACAGCTTCCTCCTGAGGGGGAAACAAAGGGGCAGGCGCTGATCTCCTCCCTCTGGTGCCCAGCGACAGAACCCCAGGGAACGGTATGGAGCTGCGACAGGGGAGGGTTAGTTTGGAGATCAGGAAAAGGTTCTTCACCTTTTCGTGGTGGTCGGGACCTGGAACAGGCTCCTCAGGGCAGTGGTCACCGCACTGAGCTTAGCTGAGTTCAAGCAGCATCTGGACAACTCTCTCAGTCATCTGCTCTGATTGGGCTGGTCCTGTGTGGAGCCAGGAGTTACCCTTAATGGTCCTTATGGGTCCCTTCCAACCTGGTATATTCTATGATTCTATTAAAACACAGGAACATACCATGATATGTGCAAGTCCCTTGGGCATCAGTGTGGCAAACACATCAGCTGATCTCCAGAAACCTAACAATTTCCTTCAAGATTTGACAAAACATTTCATTAAACAGAGGTAGAAATCTGCCTCCATTTGTTTTCTCAAGAAACACTTATGAACACTGTATTAGCAATGCATCCTCATTGGAAGCACAAGGTGAGCAACACTGACGTATTACTTTGCTGCACCATTGCAACTCAGCGTTTTTCGCTCATCCCAGTCTCACTGATTTAAAGCATGTTCTTCCGAGGCAATCTGAAATGCTGTCACAAAGAGCGCACTGGAAGAGCTGGGCATGAAAAAGGGACTTCACAATCAGGTCCCGAGAGTGACTAAACATCCTATGTTCGAATGCAAGAGATCAGGACTAAGATTTTGGTGGAGCTGCACTTGCACTTTTTTTTTCCCCGAGTCCTGTGAACAATGGTGTTTATATTCTGTTCATGTCAAGGCATCCTCCCTGAAATTTTTTCAGAAAAGCAGTATCTGGTTGATATTAATACCTTCATTTTATTAACAGAGATATTTTCCCCCCCCCTATTTGTATGTTTTTCTGCTTTGGACAGCATCACTTTTACCTGGAAGTGAAAGTCAAAGTTTTCATCTGAAATCACCCACTTCAAAAATGTAATTCAAAGTAGAATCTGGAGAGTGCATTAAGTGCCATACAAATGTACAGTTAGAAAGTCCCCCTCTCAAAGGTTTACTGTATTAAAGACAAAGGAGGTATCATTTCTCAGAAATCTGCAATTATTCTTTTCACAAGCAAGGAACACGAGCATAAAGAAACAAGGATTTGTCAAAGGCTATGAGAGGTTTTAGAACAGAGCCAAGGAAACACGTCAAATCTCCTGAAACCTAATTCCCTACTGAATTCACAGGTTGGCAATATACACAAATATATATTTAAAACAACTTCAGGGCTACTCCCCTCAAATGAAAAACACAGTGAAGATGCTTCCTGGCATGCACCCCTCCGTCCATTTCCTCTCCCCCCCCATTTCTTAAATACTGAAATTATCCAATTTGAGCATTGCTTATTATATGAAAGAACAAAAACTTTGACACAGTAAATATTCTCAGAAGAATTTCCTATAGTTTACAAACAAGTTTGTAAAGTCCCCAGGGCATAAACACGGAAATAAAATGCACTTTAAACTAAGAACACAAAAATACAAATATGCTATGAAATGAACATGGCCTTTGCAATGATTGTGCTCATAAAATTAAAAAAAAAAAAGGGCAAACGCTATCACCAGATTCATGCCTTTATACTGATAAAACACTCCAGAGCTCTGAACATGCAGGGAAGAACTCACATCCCATCTCCAAATGCTGTGCTGATCCATTCAACTTCACTTAATGAGATTCAATACTGTGCTGGCTTTGGCTGGGATAGAGGTAGTTTTCTTTGCAGGAGCTCACAGGGGCTGTATTTTGGATTTATACCGAAAACAGTGTGATAATTCACCAGTGAGTAGGCTGGGGATACCCAAGGAGCTGAGAGGGGACACGACTGGAACAGCTGACCCCAACTGGCCAAAGGAATATTCCATACCATATGACATCATGCTCAGCATATAAAGCTGAGGGAAGAAAAAGGAAGGAGAGACACTCAGAGTGACAGCATTTGTCATCTTATGTCACCATTATGCCTGATGGCCCCCCACTTCCCTGGGGATGGCTGAACACCTGCCTGCTCATGGGCATTGGGGAATGAATTCCTTGGTTTGCTTGGTTTGCCTGCACGGCTTTTGCTTTACCTGTTGAACTGTCTTTATCTCAACCCATGAGTTTTCTCACTCCTACTCTTCTGATTCTCTTCCCCGTCCCGCCAGGGGTGGAGTGAGTGAGCAGCTGTGTGGTGCTTAGTTGCCAGCTGGGATGAAACCCGAACAAATACCCTTCACAGCAACTACAAGCCTGAGGCTCGAACACCTACCTACCATCCTCAGCAAGTGAAGTCCTGAAGGGGCACCGGCAGGCCAGGCAACTCACCTCAGTCTACTACAGCTCCAAGTGGGACTGGTGAAAGGAGATGTGTACCCCCACATGGGTTGAAGCCTTGCCCTTTTCCTCTATAAAAGCAGCGCACGCAAGTCACAGGGGGCCCTGAAGGTTAGTCCTGGTAAGGCATAGCCAGTGTCTGAATTTCAGAAGGACCAAGCTCTGAGTTCAAACACTGTTTCTTTCTCCCCTGACCCTGGGTGTCCTGGTGGACACCCAAGCTGAACTCGAGCCAGTAATGGGCCGTTGCCACAAAGAAGGTTCATAGTATCCTGGACTGCCTTAGAGTATTGCCAGCAGGTCAAAGGAGGTGACCCTTCCCTTCTACTCAGCATTGGTCAGGCCACAACTTAAGTGCTGGGTCCAGGTTCTAGGCTCCACGGTACAACAGAGACATGAACATACTGGAGAGAATCCCACAAAGGGCCATTAAAATGATTAAGGCACTGAAGCACCTCATATATAAGGAAAGGCTGAGAAAGCTGGGACTGTTCTGCCTGGAGAAGAGAAGGTTCAGGGGGATCTAACTAAATATAAATACCTGAATGGAAGGTGTTGAGAAGATGGAACCAGGCTCATTTTTCAACGGCACCCAGTGAAAGGAAAAGAGTCAAGGGGCACAAACTGACACAGAGAAGGTGCTGAACATATGGAAACACTTTCACTGACCTACAGGCTCAAGACCTCACCTATACAAGCGGTATTGCACAAGCCTTAGCACATGGCAAGGAAGAGGACGATCCTGCCTTGGTCTCTTGTGCTACCATGCTGGGCAGTAGCAAGCTGAAAGCTAGGCTCAAGACACACCATGAGTACTACATGGGAAGCAGTTCACTGCTTAGTCCAGAAATAGTGTAAAGCATAAGACACCACATTTTTCAACATCTTGCATCTCCAGCAGCCACTTAAACCAGGACAAAATAGAAATCTCTATACTAACCTTCATATATGAATACACATTGAAAACTGAGCCCAGGAAGGACTGCACGACAGTAACGATTAGTCTGAAGCACATCATTTGTGCTCAATGCTCATTTTGTCCCCATTTCTCATTTAAATCCTAATGTAAGCAGTGACAGCAATATGTCAGAGTTCTCTCTAAATGGGAACAACTTACTCTTCAAACCTGAGCTAGAGAAGTCAACAGGCTAGAGAATGAAACAGAGGTGGTAAAGAAACACACCCCTCCACACACACAGTCCCTAACCATTGGTTAAGGAGAGTTTTTAAAATGCAAATAAGATCTCCAGATAGTAACAAATCATTACAAGTAGAAAACCTTTCAGCCCAGTACTTTAATTTGAAGATGACATATAGTTTAATATTGGTGCTATAAAACATCAGTGCTGTTTTTAACTTGCTGTTCTGCTTTCCCATCAGATTTACTGCAAGAGAATTGAACCAGGGTTATAAAGAGCATGAGTAGTTAAAGAAATTCTATTTGATCCTGGAAATAGTTTCAGAATGGACAATTAAACCCATTTTTCCAGCAACTTAGATAGTCTCAGCAGTCAGCGCTGTAATTTGTTGTAAAGCCTACCACACATGAAATATCGTGGCTATCAGCTTCTGGCTTTTTAATGGTGTGATGCCGACCACAAGAGCTCTTTAATAAAGCAAAGCATAAAAAGACCAGAAAAGCGAACATTTTTCATCTTCATTTCTCAAAACTGAAAAATCCTCAGACTCTTGAGATGAAAGGCACCACTAAGAGGACTTTTATATTAATTGTCTATGATACACAATTAAAACATTCCTACAGAAAAATGCTAAACTCAGAGTGACATTAATAAAAGCATGACTTAATAAAACCAAGTAGGACTGCATACAGATTAAACAAGACTTTAAGAAGCCTTCTTCTGTGCTTTGGACATGGGGATGACAGATACATCTGACACTTGTTTGTTGTTTTGTTTTTTTTTTTAAATCTGGAAGGAGCATTTTGTTCCTCCCTTACATAACCTCTGCTCTCCTAATGAGGAGTTATACTTCTCCTACTGCCTATTTTCTCTCACCTGGAGTAAACTCCAGACAAACTGGAAATTTCTGTGCAGTACCCAGCACAGACAGCTCCTGATCTCAGTTCTCATGTCTACATACTACGACAATGCAAAAAAAAAAAAAATGTTCCAAAAGGAAAACACACCGCTTGCTATATGAAGTAGTAAAACATGTTGTTGTTTGTTTTTTTTAAGACACATACACACACATACATACAGAATCACAGAATCATTTTGGTTGGAAAAGACCCTTAAGATCAAGTCCAACCATTAAAACAGCACTGCCAAGCCCACCACTTAACCATGTCGTCCCTAAGCACCACATCTACACGTCTTTTAAATCCCTCCAGGGACGGGGACTCCACCACTTCCCTGGGCAGCCTGCTCCAGTGCTTGAGAACCCTTTTGGTGAAGAATAACTCCAAGTCACACCAGATTAAGAGATCAGAATCTGTTCTTTCATAACTGACATTTGGCAACTTGCTTAGTGTCTTGCCTGACGTGCACGACTTCTGACAGCACACCACCTTTCATCTTCTGTTGTGCTCTCCAGATGAAGGATGGATCAGTCTCTCAGTTGAACTTCACTCAGAGATGGCCTGGTGACCTACCAAGCCATCTCTGCCTACTGATTGAAAATACCATCAAATGCTAGTATTTTCCAGTTGGGTTTGAAGGTTACCTATTGTCAAGCACTGTGAAAGCCAGGCATGACAATGAAAATCGAAATAGCTGTAACCTGTGCGGAATGGAACGGAACAAAACAGTAGTTTTCAGGGCTTCAGCTCTCCCACAACAGATTCCCCTTGCCTTTAGTACTGATGTTCAAATTGTTTTAAGTGCAGCATCTTGGATTGCCCTAGAGCTACTTTTGAATCTCATCTGATGTTTGGAAGAAGTTCACTATTCAAAGGGCACATTACTAATTCCTGACTTCCAGGGAGAGAACTGTGCCTGGAGAATTTTCATTCTCCATGTTAGGACGAAAAAAACCCCACAGTCACAAGTGTCCTGAGAGAATAAAATATTCCATAGCAGTCCTCGTATATGCATTCACAGCTCTGACTGCTTGGTGTCTCTAGCTATGTATTACAGAATCTAAATTTACCATTAAAAGCCATAACCTTTACTTAAAGAAAATCTAAGGATCAAAAGAGCAAAACAAAGGGATGATAAATTCAATAGAATCTTCTGTATAACATCAGACACGAATTTAGCTCTGCGCCTCCTGCAACCAGTGCGCTGAGTGAAAATAAGCCTTCCAATGCAGGTATTACAGCCATCAAGTAATCAACGAACAACTCGTACGGAAGTACCTCGTTTCAACTTGTCCATCACCAGCATTCAGCAGCGGATTTTGTCACATTTAGGAAAGGCAGTACAGCCTGAATACAGCCTGAAGTTTTCCTCATTTAACATACGTATATCCCAGTCGTGTCCCTGCTCACATACATGCACAAAGTAACATGAGAGTGTTTGCCTGTGTCCACAGGGTGTGAAAAGCTCCAGCTCACTCAGTGACATTAAAACTGATGACAGCATCAGCTAATTGGAAAGCTTTAACTGCCTAAGCGTTAGTATCTAGCTACTGTGCTTCCTCCTTTAAAAGTATTCTCCCTTTGATGACTGCTCCATTTTTCAAGGGTCAGAGGTTCCAATTTAACCCAATACAGAACACAGTAAGACCAGTCGACCAATCTAAAAAAATATAAGCAATAAAACTAATTCACTGGCTTATTTCAGAATACTGGAACTAACTGCACTGATTCAAAATCTCTAACTTACAGTGACATACAAGCACAAGGATCTACTCAGGCTTAGATTCTAGTGTTCTACAGACCACACAAACCCTGGCCAGAGTATTAAAAACTGTAGGCAAATGCCAAAATAAGAAGTAATCAAGGAACAAGAGAAACTACAGCAACCAGTCTGACACAGCCTGGTCAGAGTGGCCAATGTGTTGTCAACAAAATTTTTTAGGCATTGAGGCAAAGTGTTTCAAGGCCAGAAACCAGAAAGTGACTAAATGAAGCTGCATCTGGATGAGTCACTGGAAAAACTTTTGCAGAGAATTTGCAAGGGACACTTTTATGAAGTTCACAGCCTTGCTGGAGGATGCAGGAAGGGCTTTGCAATGATTACATGACTTAAGTACACTTCATACTAGTGCTGGGGAAGCAGAGATGAGGCTTTACTAATTTCATGCATTAACTTGAGTCTTTGCAAGACTCTTCCATTTAGAATATTTGTTCTTTGACAATCTCGTCCTCCTTTCACGTGGATAAAGATTTTTTTCCAAAGGCTGAGTTTGTTCTGTATCACGTACAAGAAGAATATACGCTTATACTGTGAAGCATAAGTTTCCATCGGAGACAGGGCCTCATCTTACAAGACACCACAGAAAATGCTTAAACAGTCCTTCACTCACTGCTTCAGTGTGCTCCGTAACTGAATTCCCCTTCCTCCCACTTTACATTCCCTGCTCATTTTCTTTCTAAGCTGATCATGCTAACGATGTTTAAAGTCGTATCACATTTTTCACCCTTGTCCGTTTGTGTGGGTTTGAAATTGGACAAAGAATCTCTCATACCTACTTTAAGAATATTTTATTTCGCTTATCTTAGTAGCACGCATTAGGAGTGTGATAAAGTAGTCTCTACTATCAGCACTTTCCTTAATATTTAGATGAGATCATTTTGACTGGCAAGGCAGAAGCAGAACTTCCAGATGAGATCATTAAAAAGGATGCTGTTGAATGCCAAGGAAATCCATTTTAAACAGGTCTCATTATCACACAGGCTATGGACTATCATGAGTAAATCTAAACTGTATGCGTTGCCAGCTTTCCTTTTAATAACCAAGATACTGACTTGTCCCTTTGCTCATCCTTTCCTACCTAAGTGCTCTATTTTCCCATGAAATCCTACTTTATCGCAGAATTGTGCCCATCTCTGGCCTCAATCCATTATTACCATTAGTGAGTTTAGACCTCTGAAATGTGTTAGACTGACAGTCCTGGAGAATCAGCCTAATACATCATTGTTTAGGTGCATGTTAAATAAACAGTCATCACACTTGGGTTTAGTCTCAGCTATATTCTGAAATACTGTCTTCTGGGATAGGTTCTCTACAGGACTTCTGTTCAATGGATTCTCAGAAACTCACAGAATCAATGTAAATGGAGTAAAAGCAAAGAGAAATGCATATGGTGTGCAGTCTGTAGTGAGTCCAGATTGTGCATGTATTAAACATAAATTGAAATACAAAGCTCCATGAAAACTGATGTTATAGAGCAAGGTACTCACAAGACAAGAAACTAAAAACTAAGACCAGACTCAGCCTGAAGTATACAAGTCCCAGCACTCGTGATTAGGATCCTATACCCACATTTGGGTGCCAGGCCAGTACTGAGCTGAAAGGGGACTTCAACAAGGTATTACACTAAGCAAACACTACTATTGTGTTTGGCTGGATTAAGTTCTGTTTGAACGCTGCACAATTCCTTTACCCTCTTAGACCCAATGGAGATGAGCACCTGCCATTCTCACTGAGGTCAGTGATAACCATTTGCACACACATGTGCAAAGCAGCACTGGATCCAGCAGACAGCACTTCATGTATCAGCACCACAGCTGAATATGAGATTATCAGGGATGATGGGGAAAACATATCGTGTGAGAAAGTTCAATATTGTCAGGTACAGCAGGGACCAGGACAGAGATTAGAAATTCAGCCTTACCTTTGTCACTTCCCCAGTGCTTTTGACAATCCTTAGAAGAGCAATCTTTGGTGAAAAGTGTAAGCCTTCACCTCTGCAGAAAGAAAAGCATTGGTATTTTATTACTGATGCGCTTTCCCACACAAGGTGAAAGAATGTCATAGTAGATCTAAATATATTCTATGTCTAATACAATAGCTGTGCCATTGTACATTTTATAATTTAAAGAACAGTTTTCAGCAAAATACATCTCAACTATTCCGCTTTTCTTTACAAGTAGAGCTGCAAACCATGTGCCTACCTTTACAAAAGTGTAACCAATAGCAAATACTGTATACAAAAAACAATTTGTTGAAAAAAATTTGCAACACTTCAAAATACAAATGCTATGAAAGTATGACCCTTTGTCTTACTTTGTAGCAGTATGATTGTGTCAGACAAAATTAATTCCTTTCCTATTTGTTTATTTACTAGTACCTCAGCAGATTTTAATTTAGTTGACACCAACAGATCTGCCCCTAAAAATGATAAAAGCACATCCATTCTGCTTCTCACACTAGCTTATTCTAATGCATATGAGGGCAATTACTTCTTGACAACTCTCTGATGAATAACTGTGCTCCTTGCTAAGCTTGTCACATTGATCACTGGCCAGTAATACAATTAATAAAGTATTGCTGGCCACATAGCACATTAATAACTAGCCTGAACTAGAGTTGGCAAGTTTGATAGATCCAGTGCATTTTAATCTTTCATACCCTGCCAGCTCAGGAGATTAAAGGAAATCTCCAAGACAATCTCCACATGCCAGCACTGGGTTCCATGACATCCCAGCCAGGGTTACAAACTTGAGACCTAATATTTCATTAATGCAACTCAGTTGGACATTTGAAGCTCTATTTCCAAACATTGCACTGCCTTGTGGTCAAAGCATTATTTATTTATTTCTCCTTCCTATTTATACTTCTGAAAGGTGGAATTGATTAAAGTTGTCGGTTCAACCAGAATTCATTAGAAAATAATGGCCATAAATTCAGTGCACTCTGAAGCGTTGCTTAATAATTCCATAACATTTAGAATGGAAACAATCAATCTAGGAAAGGTCCCACCTCTTCAATACAGGAAAGCATGAATTAAAGTTTGGTCATGAGCAGCAAGTCTGGAGCCTTCCCCCCAACATATTATGCTAATTTTGATTGCTACTTCTACAGTTGTGCCAACAGACTTTAAACAGAATAGGTTTTGATTTCCAGGATATATTACAATCTGTTCTTTTAGCCAAGTCCTCAGAAGACAGTGAGTTCATTTGGTACAAAAATATTTTAAAGAACCTCAAGAAGCTGCTCAATCATCCTTGGAAATATCTGTGCTACCATTTTACATTAAGAGAAAATTCCAATTACAGCTCAGACCTTGGACCAACACTCAATACCCACACCAGGTTGTCTCCTATGGTCCTCAGTGTTGCCTAGCTTCCAGTCACCTGAGGCTGATCTTTCCTGGTAGCCACAAGGAATGCAGCACAGCAGAGATTCTCTGCTAGGATCAAATAATCATCCTTCCATTGCACTAGCAAGATGGAGGAGTCTAGACAGCGTAAGAAAAGAGAATGCAGCATCTCCCTTCTTTTAGGGATAGGAAAGGCTGGAAAAATGTTTGAAAACACCTAACTAGTCCTAAACACTAGTTAGCAAGCAAGACTAGTTAAATGGTATGAATAAGTGCTGTATGGATTTACATCTCTGCCAGGTCCCACTATGTGGAAGGGCACTGATTCACAGCTTCCAGGTACAGAGTAACAGGTTGTCCCACAACTAAGACCATCTGCCTTCAAAGGGCACTTCAAATCTTTTCTATTTCATTTCCAGCTTTAGAGATTTTGTAACACCAATACCTGGCACAGAACTGTTCTATTCTACACAGTTCTACAGAGAAACACAAGGTTCTTAATAGCTTTATGAGCCAGTAAAAGAATTACCGAAGGCCACAAAACAAAATACTCGTGAGATTCAGAATACCTAATAAATCCACTTAGTCGAAATTCCTCCTCCATTGTTTTGCTAACGTGTAAAAATAAAACTTAATATGAGAACTTCAACTCCAGAGAAAATATGTAGCCACCTAAAGATTATAAAAATAACAAATATAAGGAAACAGTTTCTTTCACAAAACGATATGCTGAGTATTTGAAACTGTTTAATGGAAACTAGACAAACTGGTCATTGTCTCTGGAAAAATGAGGCTATCGTTCAACATGGACTAAGGACTGTTCCCAATATGTTTGCTCAGTACTTCAAAGGTGCATTTTTCAAAGCTGAATTAAAAAAAAAATTAGTGCAAAGACAAACAGAGAACATAGAAACACAAAGCAAACTGAGACCTCTAAGTGATCACTATAATCCCAAGATTACAATTCCATGATCAAAAGGAGGATTTTGTCTGAAAGACAGAAAAAGCATCAAAATGGGACAGAAATTAAAGGTGGGGAAAGGGGGAGTAAATAAGATACATAAGGTGCTAATCTGAAGTACTCGCAGCCTACCAAAAACAGTTAGAGGAACTTGACAACAGTATACCAGTACCATGCTTACAACATCACACCAAGCGCTAGGTTAAAAGCTGTTCAGTAGAATAAAATTCCAGTGGCAAAGCAGGGGAAGGGAAGCAGACTCCAAAGGGGACACAACTTATTCCAACAGTACGAGTACTAAGTCACTGACACGAGTCACCGGCTGAAAACTCTGATTTACCTGCCTTCAAAGCAGGCGCGGTGCCTGTGCCCAGCACGCTTTGGTTGGTCACGGCACAGACGACGCTGGCAGTCTGACACCAAGGCGGTGCCCTCAGGTGCACTGACCCCATTCTGCTCTGGCACCACTGGCAGTCTGACACCACAAGTAAATTAAGACGCAGAGAGGACACCTAAGAAAACGTAATTAAACCCACTGCAGTGTTTCACTAACGCAGCCATAACGGTTCCAGGAATTGAGGTTACCTCCCTGTTTGGCTCTGCACTGTGTGCTGCAGACCATGCGTGGCTTAGATTCCTAAACAAGTCCCACGTGAGTTAGACCTGCATTGTCCCACATCACAGATATTCCCTTACTGCTCTGATTTCTAAGTGGTCTGCCTGGAGGGCCAGCGGTCCCCTGTGAAGACAGGTGGAGGGGACTGTCTTGACACTCTGCTGCATGAAACCGTTCCAGCTTTCCCTCAAGTGTCAGAAAAGCACCAGGACCACTCAGCACACCACCTCAAGAAAAGACCAGACCACATTCCAGTCTGTTCCAGTTGATAAACACAGGCCCACTGAAATACCTCCTCCTCCTCAGGCTGTCAAGGTACAGAAAGCCTTAGGATAATGCTTCCTAGGCAACCTAAAGTGCTGCGGTCCTGTCTCAAGGTCATGCCTGACAGCAACCTGCTCAGCTGTGGAGAGGGATTTGCTGTCACTTAGACTATCTCATTGTGAGCTAAGCCCAGCTCACAGCCCAGGAAGGTATTATACCCACAGGCAGTTTGCTAAAGATGTTCTCAGCCTCTAATAGCCCTTCAGTCTTCAATACCTTGCTGCACATTGCCAGGAATAGAAGCTATGCCATAGGCCTGTCTTGCTATAAGATTTTTAATTATGCTTTATTTCGTCTTTGGTTTCAAGGGCATGTTTAACACCCTTAGGCTAACACAATGGGATATCTTATTTGTCTATTTACATTGCATTAGAATAAAAGTGACATAGCAGAAGCAATGTGGACTTTGGAAGCTTCTTCACATTCTGTTTTAATAGAAAAGTTTAATAAGGGAATCTTGACTTTCAATAATGAAATGAAAGTTTATCGAAGTGGCATAATATACTGGCAGTGGATTGAATCACAGTTTGCACTTAATTACAAAGGTGGCTTTCATAAGATTACCCATGCAAATTAGTTGTCTCTTTCCTATGTGTTTAAGGATTGCAGGACCAAAAGACGTTTGTATTGTAAATTGTGAACAGAAAGATAGCAGCACCCAGTCATAACACCAGTTCAAATCATCTGTTAGGAGTGTGCCTAAAAGCGTTTTCCTTATAACACACCACTTTCCCAGCTTAATGTACCAGTTCAGCTGCAGAGATTCATTCTACCATGAAATTTAGCATGCAGGAAACTCATTTGGGGAAAATAGTATGCATGTAAAATGTCACTAGGAAGGATATCACAGGAAACAATCTCATAATGGCCCACTGAGGATGGATAGATAGGAGTATAGGATAGGCAGAAAGTATAAACAAACTGACATTTCTCCAAAATGGCAGAATTCTCAGGAAAAAGGTATAGAAATCCCTAGAGTTTAATGCCCAGAGATTGTGCTATCAAGTGCTCTCAGCATACTCTACATAAGGACAGCAGGAACTGGTGAGAGCTTAATGATAAATGCTGGAGTTAAGGAAGAAGAGGCTGTTGGCAGGAACCATTTATGGAGTTATGCCATCAAAGGAAAACTGGCAAAGACCCATACCCAGTTTTAGATAGCCTGTTCTCCTTATTTGGCCTATTTGTTTTCCAAGGGAAGAGAAAGAAAAATCTGACCTTAGGGAGCCAAGCACTAAAAGCAGCATTTAAAAACTTTTCAAAGGAAGCAGTTAAAACAAGCTCTTTCCAAACACATTTGTTATTTCAGTTTTCTGAAAGGTCTGTTGAAGGCAGTTGTCACAGCAGGAAAGGCTCAGAACACTATCTAGCAGTCACCCTTTGAAAAGTCAGAACAACTTTGTCAAGGAAGAATTCAGAGTGAGAAGAGGTACGATGCAATGATGACAACTAAGTCTGAACTAAATGGTGGTGTTCTACCATCAGCTTGTATGCTCACTGCAAGCCCCGACATAACTGGGTCCTACCAGCTCACAGGGAGTTTCTTGCACTGTGCCACTCCGTATTTCCTTTTTTTTTTTTTTGGTAGGAACACAATTTTTAATCAAGAAAGTGTGTTCACAGAAACAAAACCAGCCCACTATTAATGGGAAGGCACAGTCCTGATAGTTTACAGGCGTTTTCCAGAATGCTTGGGATCAACTTTAGTCAAAACAGGCAATGAAGGAAGGGGAAGATACAACTTGAGTTGATTTAGCACTTCAGTTTAATCCATTATCATTTGTTTCAAATGGGAACACTCAGGAAAACAGGATAACATAATGGCAGAACTTTTGTCAAACATCCTCTCTCTGGGTGAAAGTAAGAGATCATAGTACACAGCAGTGATTCCCACTGAGCCACTTGTCCTGTCAGTTCTGCAGTTTGAAACTGATGCTTGAGGCACCTTCAGGTGTGAGGTAGCTCAGACATTGTTAGGCATTCTAGTACAGCTGCTACTACAAAAGCATATTGTCATGGGTGCTGCCATATGCAAAGAATGGAGAGGCAGAAGGTACTTCCTCCTTGACTGGGACCCGCAGTCACTGAGGGCCATGGTTGCAGAAGGCATTAAAAAGCAGAATAAAGTACAGCATCTTTACTGCTGTGGGACTGTTCCCCAAAGGCTAGGCTAGTCTCAGTTCTATCAGGGTTTAGTGAGGCCTGATACAAGGAGTGACTGGCAGGACCAGAGACAATATCCAATAACGTGAAGTTATCTGGATGCAGCTGGGATGACAGCAGGATGTGGAAGAAAAGCATATTTTTGAAATAACACGCTTTTAATAATCAGCTGAAGTAAATTGGTGCTAGCTTCCAAGGATTCATTCAAGTGATTTTTGGTGAGCAAAAGCCCTTATAGGTGACACAAAGTCTTTTGTCTGGAAGAATTCCTCTCTGAAGAGATCACTGGATAAAGGACTTCAGGAGTCTGCTGCAGCTCCTACTCTGGAACACCCTGGTGAAGGCCTGAGCAGCCAGACGTGCTAGTTCAGCACCCAGAACATCAAAAGATGGGAGCAAACCCAGGGTCAGTCAGGTAGAAGCTGCCTGAAATCTTTGTCTCTGTCTTGGGAAGCAGGAAGCTATAGGCAGTGGAAGGCACAGAAGAGATTTCTGAAAGAAGGAGAGAAGAGTAATTGCGACCAGTGACTCAAAAGCAAAAACATCAACTGTGTGTCCCACAGCCTGTGATCTATGTTATTCACATGTTAACGACTGGGAAGTGAAGAAGAAAACTAAACTAAGATGACACAAAAGCCACAGTTCCCAAACAAAAGGGGCATGTCACAGTTAACTAAAAAGAGCACAGCACTCACGTTAAGAACTGCACATTAAGAACTTGTCTATTCCGTCCTCCAAATTTAGCTCAGCATCAGCCAGAAGCAGAAAAATAAATGCTCTATATTTAGTGCCAATGACTCACTATAAATTGTGATAGGTTTGTTTATGTATGTTGCTCACTATTTTATAGAGTCACACTGAAAGCTGCCCCATACACACGAAGATACCTCTACGGGAAGTCTTGCTTAAAGAAAACAAACCAGATATATGGCCACACCAGCCTTGGTGCACCCTCCCCTCTCAAACAGTCCATATTCAGGAGTCTGGGAGACCCCGGCACGCATCCTTTCCAACATACTTGTTTGTCTTTACCTTGTCCCATACTGTACCACGGCATTGCAGGGACCTTTTCAGTACATGAGGTATCTGATTGGCCTAAAACATTACCTCACTGCCGTGAAGCAGATCAAGGCTGTGACTGGCTCTGGTTTTTCCACTGCTTTACTCATGCTGCCGTGTTCTACACCTTTGCTTAAACAGCCTAAGGCACTATGGAAGCACTGCAGTCAGAAGAGAAGTCTCCACTACAGATAAATTTTCTTTTAAACAAAATGAATACAGTACTATTTTCAAGCATGTAGGGGCAAAAATCAGAGAAAAACATTTCAGCTGCTTGATAAAAACTAAAAATACATACAGCAAATATATTGTTTTGAACAACTCAGCAGCTGCAAGTTGACGGTAGGCAAACAGCAGCTGATCCCATTTCTTTGCTTCTGTTCTGAAAGTCAAAGTGCAAAAAACCCAACAATTACTAATAAGCAAATGAAAACCGCTCTAAAAAGCTCCTTTCATAGTCTGGACAGCTATCGAAGCACACTGTTAGAGTGACAGGATATATAAGCGTCTATGCAAGTGCACAGTCTGCCCAATACTTACAGCTCAGTAGAAAAATATAACAATGAAAGGGTAGCGTGTGTAGATCATGAATATGGATAATTACATTGTTAAGGAGGATAACTAAAGCAGAAAAAAAAATGCAAGAAAATAAGGTGCATACACTGGGAAGACTACAACAGAAAGGTATCCACTTCACTTTAAGAGATTTTAATATTTGGACAGAATGCTCAAGCATCGCTGCTGATGGACAGTTTGCTTTCGCAGCTGGTACAGCAGGCTCCTCCTCCTGCACCTCTGCTTAGGAACATTTGCTGGTGGAGGGCTGAACACTTCACCGACAAAGATGCACGTAAGGATGCTGATTACACTGCAAGACAATGTCCTTGAGAACTTGAGGGATCTTTCTTTTAAGTGATAAACTGGGATTTAATTCCCAGGGTTCTTGCAAATCAGCATCACTGACTCTTAACCTAAAAAACTTGTCCTTTGACAAATTTCAGATATTTGCATTTTGGGAAGGATCATCTGCAAAGATGACAAAATTTAAGTAATTAAATATGAAGTTACAGATCTCTTTCATTTGAGAAACTTGTAAATATGAAATTAGTGAAACTGAAACGGAATGAGTGAAGCAAGTCAGTCCCAACTACTAATGACTGAGATCTAGCACTTCGTTCTGCTGCACTACTAATCATTTAATTAATGACTGTTTAGTCTTTGGAATAGCTAGAAACACCTCTACCTCCCAGCATGCCTTATTTCAGCAAACCCCAAATACTAATACCCAGCCCAGAGCCACAGATTATTGCCACTCAATCCGCACATAGAGATGGCAAGGAAAACATGTGTCATGGATGGAGCCTTTGTTCTTTATCCAAATGGAGCAAGTCCAATGCCCAGAATCCACTATCAGTGTAGAGGTTCTTTCTAGCACTATTTTTAACACTTGTTCCCTATAAATACATTCACAGGCACCACTTAAAAAGTCACTTCTTTGTTCAACAAATGGAACATCACAGCAGGAAGACATTATGCAGTAACACACTAGGGCAAACGATATGTAAAGGAAGCCTGCCAAAACTAGTTTTTCCTCTTTTTCTCTAAGGCAGCAGATTTTTTTTCTTAAGCTGTCTCACTTGAGGGTTTGCTTGAGTATACAGTAAAGGGACAAAAGTCTTCCATCTTATTTTCCACTATTTCAGGCTGTCATGAGCTTCATTGCCATGACACCAAACCCCCTTTTCACATTGCTTTGTGAATACACAACTGTGTCACACACTTAAGGCATGACATTCCAGCATTATTTCCATGACTTTGAGGCCTGGTGCTCCTTGTGAGCAGTGGAGACCTGACTGCAGCACTGCAGAAGATGTTTTCCCTCTTCTTTCCCAGGGCTGTAACCATTAGAATCCACAAGTTTTACACTGTGTCACTTTCATATATGGCTTTCCTCTCCAATTTATCATTCACATAATGGAAGCGCCCTCCTAAACTAAACACCTCAAGTCAGGTAAGGTAATACCACGTAATACAAATGCAAGTTATCTTTATCTTCCCAGGGCCACACCAAGTATAAAAAGTTTCTATAGCTCCAGATACCTATATTATGGAATTAAAATAAAAGCAGCATTATTTCTAGTTCACTGGACAACTGACTTGATGTGATGTATCCTCACAGGAAACACTGTTGCGATTTTTAGGTTTGTTTTTTTTTTCCCCCAAAATAACATTTTCACTGCAGTCTTAAAGGAAAAAAAAACCCGCTACACTGAGACAAATCTGTTTCGAGTCTCTGCAACGTAAATTAAGTTAGCACAGCAGGGTTTTCACTGTAATAATTTACCTTGTCAGTTCACATCATTGATTGACTTGAAGAATTCATGGGGCTTAACTGATCGATATTATAAATGGTTTGGATGGCTCTGCAGGAATAGCCCAGACTTAATTTGAGGTCAGTCCTTATTCCTTTTAAGTCTCATTAGCAGGAGCCAACACAAATCCAGAGATAGGAGGACCAAAGCAGAAAGCTTCGTATCAACGGCAAGGCCAGCATGACAAAGCAAAAGAATGTCACATTCAGTGGAGCTGCATGCGTCCTACTGCAGTCTCTTCCAGGTCTTTAGCAAGGAACAAAAAGCGTACAGAATCACTGGCAACAAGGAGGAAGAGTTCTAGTTTCTAGGAACCATGTTGCCTTTAGTTTGAGTTGGAAATGAAAATCAACCACAGTGTATCAGACCAGATTCTCAGCTGGCACAAGACGACTTCATTCTAATGAATTCTGCAGAGAAGGCCAATTTCCATCAACAGAGCTGTTGGAACAACATACTTAAACAACTGTTGCCCCTCACCTTTCACTTTCTCAAGCAACTCCCTTGAACGCCTGTCTCATCTCGTGACTTTGTACAACATACTGCAGAGACAAGAGCCAATTTCGCATGAGATTACTACCATGAGGAGCAGCACAGCAACACCAGCTTTGGCACACAGCCACTAACAAGCCCTGTCTCCAAGTCCAAGCATGCAGACGTATCCCTGGAGTCCCAGCCTCGCATGCAGAAAGGCAGTGCAGCTTTAGGGAAGCCAGAGCTACACAGACTGTGTGAACTGGGGCCCGCTGCCTTGTTACCTGCTTAAAAGTTTGCAAAACTGCCCTTCTTCTGAAGATAAAAGTCTGGAGCAGCCCCTTTAAAACACTGATTTATCCAGCATGCAAGAGACTGAAGAGTGCTTCTTTAGTCTTTCTTGTCTCCTTCCAAACAGGTACATTTGATCGTTCTGGGAGATCAGACTAGGAGAAACACACATTGAGAGCAGCCCTGCGGAGAGAGACTTGGGGGTTCTGGTGGATGGAAGGCTCGACATGAGCCAGCACTGTGCGCTTGCAGCCCAGAAGGTCAACTGTGTCCTGGGCTGCATCAAAAGAGGTGTGACCAGCAGGCCAAGGGAAGTGACTGTCCCTCTCTACTTTGCCCTCATGAGACCCCACCCGGAGTACTGCCTCCAGCCCTGGGGCATCCGGCACAAGAAAGATGTGGACCTGTTAGAGCAAGTCCAGAGGAGGCCACAGAGATGATCAGAGGGCTGGAGCACCTCTCCTGTGAAGAAAGGCTGAGAGAGCTGCAGATATTCAGCCTGAAGAAGAGAAGGCTCCGGAGAGACCTCATTGTGGCCTTTCAATGCTTTAAGTGGTCTTATAAAAAGGATGGAGAGAGACTCTTTACTTGAGTACATAATGATAGGACAAGGGGGAATGGGTTCAAACTAAAAGAGGGAAGATTTAGATTAGACTTCAGGAGAAAATCCTTCCTTGTAAGGGTGGTGAGGCCCTGGCACAGGGTGCACAAAGAAGTTGTGGATGCCCCATCCCTGGCAGTGTTCAAGGTCAGGACAGATGGGGCTATGGGCAGCCTGGGGTGGTGAGTGGCATCCCTGCCTATGGTGGGTGGGGTGGAACCAGACGACCTTTTAAGGTCCCTTCCAACCCAAGCCATTCTATCATGCTATGATTCCCAAAGGAAAGGAACTCCCCAGCCAAAAGTGTCCATTGGCTTACTGAATGATTGTGCAGAGTAGCAATATGCAAACTTCACTAAAATCAGTGAGAAAAGTGAAGCTGTGAAGTACCCAGTGAATGCTGCTTTTCCTCAGCCTAAGACGACAGAAGCATGTCCAGCTGGAAAATCTCTTAGAGGTAGAACTCATAGTCCACTGTACCTCAACCTACACTACACAAACCTTAACATGGAATCCGAGAAGGAAACCTACATACTAACCAGTTGGGAATGCAGACTTGCAGGAAAAACTTACTATGTAGCCAGAACAAGTAGTACCACCTGCACCCAGGAGTCAAGTTCAGATAGGGTCAGCAGCCTGCAGACAGATTCTTCTGCAACAGAGAGTAAAAATGGAAGAAACATGCAAAGCACTTCTATTTGAAGAGCCAGTTGGCGGCCAAGTCTGTAGGCTGAGCAGCTGTAAAAAAAGTATTGAACTCTATAAATTCAAAGACTAAACACATTGTTATCTCTAGAGGGAGGCAGTGAAAAGCAACAGTGCATGGTAGTGGACAACATCACGTTAGAAAACTGAATGCATTCAACAACACTCCCATTTTCCTCATTTAGTTGCTCTGTCAATCTGAGACAAAAGATCTGCCTCACAGCTGAGACACTCAGCTCCTCAGAGAAGATGTCCCAACCCTGATTAAAGGACAACTGAACAGGATGGAAAGAATGACTTCCAGGGACTGTTATTCAGGTGCATAAGCAATATTAACCAATGGTTACAAAGTGGCTGAGCTTCAGAGGAAGAGAGATTCCTTAAAAATGTAACGGGGTGTCAGCTGCAGTGTTGGGGTTCAGCCCCAGCCGGCAGCTGAGCCCCACGCAGCCGCTCGCCCTGTCAGCAAAACACGGGGCAGCATGAGAACAGCAAAGGGCAAATGGCCTCAAGTTGAGATAACAACCTTTAATGGGCCACCAAAAGGAGAGGGAAAACAACAACAAAGCCGCAGTAGTTATACGGGGGTGTACACAAACGCGATAACAAACGGAGCACTTTACCGATCAAGGACCGACCCGATGGCCCAGCCGTGCAGCCCCCAGCCAGTTCGTCCTGGAGCAGCCCCAGGCCCCCCCGGCCACCCCCTTTTATAGGGGCCTGAGGGCCCGTGGGATGGAATAGCAGCCGGCGGGCTCACCTGGGCCGGCTCTGAACAGTAACCCCAGCCTGGTCAGAGCCGGGACATGCAGCTACTCAAATCCAAGAGAATCTTGTAAGCATCATTGCGTCCAAGCTCTTGATTTTGCAGTGCCCAAGACCAAGTTAACATTTTAACAGGAAGGCCACAGAAGCATTCAAAAAAATCTTCTGACTTTTGTAATTCCGTATGTAACAGAAGCACATTCAAGATATGCTTCAAGGTGCCTGCTTCCAATTTCAGCTATGATAGACTGTTTACTCTATTTCATCTGTTGCAGACCGACTGTCAAGCTACAGAAAGATTGCTGAAGCCAGTTCTGAAATATCACTTTTCCCAGCTAAATCAAACATCATTTGTTTTCTGAAGTAGGGCTGATGAAATCATTTTGCTGATCGGAGAGGCTAGTGCTGTAAATGAGCGCAGTTACAGTCCTTGACGTTACAAATGTGGCTTCATCCCACAACAGTATTCACAGCTCAAAGAACGTGTGATTTTTCAGCTACACAAGGACAAAAACCCAAAGTGCACATCATACAGGTGGTGCAGAAAGAACGTTCTGAGAAAGTCAGACCGTCACAACTTTCAGATTCAGGCTATTTATTCAGGTAAAAACCAATGCTTCGATAATTAACTTTGGCCCATCGCTACATTCATATACTTAGAGATGGCAGTCGCTGTTGTAAACTGTTTTCCTTACTAACACAACATCCACATCTGACAGCCTATTTCCGCTGCGTTTATCACCACGGAGGCCGTCCCAGTCACACCTTACCCATACTGCACTCTCAGTCTCTATCTGTGTCTGTGTACAAACTTTCCTTCATCCGATAGACTGACAAAAATGTGGGTTATTCTCCGCCACCAAGTATCTTAAGACACTTGCTTTGAATTTTAAACAAGGTATACCGAAATCAGTGCCCCAGCTCTTCTCCCATGAGCTCACACGCAACACAGACATAGCATGAAATGGACTTAACCTTTCAGCAATACTTGCAACAACAAAAGCGCACGGGCACCTCATCATTAATCTCTCATGATTAAGTTAGAGAAAAAGGCATGCAGTAACCTCACACACGTTCACTTTTCAGGTAAAGCAATTCTGTGATACACAGATTTCTCACCTTTCACATAAATACAGGGCAGCATAAAGTGTTTAACTTCTAGTTAACACCACAGAGTACAAAGGTTATTTGAAAAGCACCACTCAAAGCCAAGTTTTTGTAAGGTATTTTGCTCCCAAGGAAAAAGGCTTCTCCCGGTAATTGTTGGTTCCCTCCAAAATTTATTTTCCCTGAACTGAACATTGCAACTAGCTAAGAAATCTGGATGAGATGTCTGAGAGGAAGTTTTAGCTTCCCAACATGAAAGCTCCTAGATACACAATTTAAGACACAGAACCCTGACTCCTAAGGTGTGGGTGCCTTTAGAGAAACAAGAACACGGCCAATTTTCACTGGCTGACTTGGTTCAGAACTCCACTGCAGAAAGTCCCATCACCAGATACCTGCTGCGGCGTCTTTTGTGATAGGGGGGAAAAAAGTTTGGCTTTTTCATTAGAAAAGTCCCATAGCTATAGTTTTCATCCTGTTTTTTATTGCATCAGTACTAAAAAAATTACTTAAAGGAGACGTGTGGCAATGTAGCATAGCTCAGTACCGCCTGGCATTCCCAAAACTACAGGACCAATCTGATATTAAGACTGCTCACAGTATAAAAGCAGTATCATTATATGGATTCAGCATATGCAAACCCCTGGCAGTACAATTTTCATTTTGAATCACTTCAACGCCTTATATTGCTTCTTTTTCAAGACACTATTAACCATCAAGTACTCATGTGTTCTGCCTGATACGCCCAGCTTTAGTCCTTCCATATGGCTAGTGCTACTATGGCCCTGGAAGATCCCTACCACGTATGAAGGGCTCATTCGTGCAGGTGTTAATATTTACCTTATCTCCACATAACGGTGCTGAGGTATAGTTTTAGCGCCAGTTTTATTCACTGTCAATACTGTTTACATAAATTCCATTTTGATGACCAATAAATCTTTCACAAGTTCCTATTCAGCACGTTGTCCTTAAAGTCATAAAACAGAGAAGGTAACAAATCAATAGCATCTAGTCTAAGTATGGCTCAGTTCTGTGCTTTTGGTTAAAGAAAAATGAACTAGTTAGCAGCCATCTAGTTTTAGACACACTGTCAAACATGGCTTAACAGAGTTTACCTTTCAATACAGTAAACCAGACCAAATAAAACACTTCAAAAAATATGATTGTACAAAAAAAATAAATTCCATTCATTAAGTTCTATGGTATAATCTGAAAATAAAGTAGTTCTACAGATAATTACCAAATTTCCATATTTATAAGAAGATGGTACATATGGGGATAATAGCACAAATGGAAGTACCACTTTCCTATTAATATGGAAATTCAGAAATTATTGGAGTTATCTGTTATAAATCAACCTTCTCATTTTTTGCTGATGGAAATGCCATTTATGCACTACATTAAATTTCAAAATTCCTAATGCAACTCCCTTTTACTTTGATAAATCAATGCAATGGTTGTCATGCTTATCCTCAATTTTGGCAGGAGTTCTGCTCTTAGATTAAAATGGGCCAAAACAATACTTGGTGCAATACCACTAAACGTTTTGAAATTAGAGCAAGGAAGGATTTGCTCTTGCAGCCTTGTTATTTGCTTAGTTCAGCCACCCAGAACAGCTGCTGCACACCCAACAGATAGCTGCATTATTCACTTAAACCGACCAAAGCATGCCATGGGATTCCGACGCAAAATTTCAAGTATTTGCACTGTATGAACTTAGTGGAAACTGTCAAGAACATGAGATTTTTCCAGGATTTGTTCTTATAATGAGGACTGCACATTGCTTGAGATTCTGGGTGATGCTAGCCTATCCTCTTTCATAGGTAAGCACAGCAGTGGATGCTTTCTTCTGAAGGAGAAGAGCTCTGTCACTTATCTAGCAGCCCATCAGTAGAAGTAGAAGTCAGAGTATATTTTCAAGTGTTGGCACCCTAAAGACATTCTTGCTCTTTCACCAAAGTGGTTGCAACACCTCTAGGAGATATGGCAGTTGACCTCATGCCAGGACCTAGCATGGGTCTCCTGCTTGTCAATGAACATAATACAGAAAGTTTTTAACAGAAAGGGTAATTGTTATTTTGATGTTCAGTGTTGTTACTCCAATTTCTGCACGTACAAAACTTTTGCTTTCTAAAAAAACCCATCAGAACCTTAGTAATTTGCTGCTCCACATTAAGGCAGATACTCAGACTATTGACATCATGCTTGCATTTAGCTATGAGGTGAACCACAAATAAACCACAAAGATCTCAGAAGTTTTCAGGCTTCCCAGTGGGGTTTCACATATGTGGAATAACATATCTCCCAAGACAATGCTACTTTAACTAAATCTTGGAAGAGAACCTCATCAGGCCTTTTCAGGTACCACCTACTTGCTGCACAGCCTGCAGGTCAGTTGGCTGGACTAGCATTTCAAAAGTGCTGCACTGTTGGAAGCAGCAGCAACCAAATGTGATGAATAATGCCCTTCCCCATCTTTCTGTAGCACTAATTCACACATAAAAGGTGAAATACCAAAGCTACATCGATCAACATCAGCTCCACAAAACTGTCTCTGGCAGGGACATTTTCACCCAAAAAAGTCAAATAGCATGCTGCTTGACTACTTCGCAGTAGGGCCTTGGTAAGCACGAATAAGGAAAGATGTCTTTCACCTGTTGTGGGGATAAATTTAACTCTTCCCAGTGAGGCAACTAGAAGGAAATTTTACTTTTATCCTGTGCATTATTAACTTCTAAGTGCTTCTCAAGATCTTTACAGGACCCTCAGCCTACCTGCTCAGAAACAGTTCTTCCATCAACATTTCCTTCTCCTTCCAGACTCCACAGTCTCTTCTGCATAGTCGTCACAGCACAGACCAGACAGATGGGACAGAAGGTCCGAGAGTGCTTTACAGCACTGTACAGATACATTCTCCCAACTAAACGAGTTCCACAGGCAAGCTGCAAACAGTATCAAAGCCCAACTCAGTCACATGCTTGTCACCACTCCATACCTAGGTCAATAATCCTGTAAGAACCCTTTATACTCTTCCTTGTCACTCGAGGTGTGTTTTAACCGTCTGACTTCAAGTTAAACAATTACCCTTCCCCAAAGTCACTTCAAATGCTTTTAAAGCAATGTTCACATATGGAGAATGGACAATTCAGAAAATCACTCATGCGCAGGTCAATGAGGAGCCATAAGCCCTGCTGATACCTCCTGTTCACTGTGCTGCTCTGCATCCTGAGCCAGAGAACCCCCAGCCACAATTAACATGGCTTTCCCTCCTTCCACAGCACTCTACAGAAAAGCATATGCCAGAGCTTAAAGGTCAAATAGAAAAAAATCACAGGATGATGACATGAATAATTTGTTTCAGTAATTTAGTTACATCAGTTTGTTGTGATTATTGCTACAAACTCCTTTCATATTTACAACTGTGATCTTTTTAACATCTGATTTATATCCAGCGATCAGTGATGCATGGGTCAGAAAATCAGGAAAATTAACTCCTCTAGTGTTCCCTGACTTTAAGAGAATATTTTCCTATCCAATTATATTGTTTCTCTGCGGTTTGCATTTTGAATAAACAGAATTAACATGCCAAGAGATTCTAAATATCCATCTTGAATGGGAGCAGGAAGATGATCTACACTTAAGATCTAGCTGTAAAGACACATCTGTAAAATATCCCAATAGAGTCCGCCTTCCTTACAAGAAACCAGAAAATGTCAAGAAGATGAGGAGAATCATACTTTTCACCACAATACCAATTCACACAATGCTGCAGTTTCAAAAACAGAAAACCGAAACCCCACGTACTTCGCCTATACATACAACAGCTCTTCAGCACATTATACAATAAATTGAAGAGGAGCAGAGAAAAAAAATTACACCTTGTCATACTCACTTTATCTGTATGCAGCCATTATAGGCAACAGGGATCGTGAACTTCAAGGGAAGTCTTGTAACTCCACCGACCCCAGAATAAATGGTGGTTCTATGAATATTGCAAGACAAACCAGCAGACAGATAGGTGACCAGCAGCACTAAAACTGAAAAAAAGTAGAAAAGTTGGGAAGGAAAGTTGCATAAAAGGGCTTTAAAACCTGGGGCAAATGCCAAAGGACCTTTCACTAGCCATTCCATGGACTGACATCCTCATATAAACTCTCTTAGGCAGAGAAGGATATGGCCAATACTTCCAAGTAACTGCAATCAACAAGTCCAATACAGTTTGAAGACAAGATAACAGAAATCTGTGATTTCAATTTAACATGAAGCATGTCTGACAGACTCACTTTTGAGCAGGAAAGGTGATCTACCAAAACAGGGGCTAATTTAATCAAGCTGCAGTCATGGCAAGCAAGGCTGAAGGGAATCTTTTCTTAAGAAATGGCAACATCTGGAACAAAGTTGACAGCAACATGCTTAAGGGACTCAGCAAAAATGCCTATTCCAGCCTAGAGCTGTAATAGTAAAGCTTCCACTAAGCAGCTCAAATACAGTGTGTGCATTGCATTACAATTCAGCTTCTGCAAGATCAAGATAGATACAGAGACAAATTGACCTCCAGGGAACTCTTGCAGGCACAGTGCCACAGACAAGGTAGAATCTTCCAAGATCCATCAAGGTGTTTAAAAGGAAAAAAAAAAAGTCCCAGATCTGTTGCGCTCTCTACCCACACAGAAAACTAGCACGAGGTTTATGAATCATACCTTGAAAAACAACCACCTCAGCAAAAAGGTTGCCCAATATTCCCCCCTCCCAACCAAGTGACTGATCTGAGTCAGCGCTAACCCTCTCCTTTCAGGTAGGGCAGGGACAGAGACAACTGTTGCACTGGCCAGGACCAGGCTCCTCTCAAAGTCAAGATGAAACACAAAACTGCCTTTTGACTTGACCCTCACAGACATTCCGAGACTCTCTTCCTTTCTGCTAGGGTTCAGCCAAACCTCAGCTGCACATTCTGGAAGGCACTTGCCCAGTTAACACTGGATTGCCTTGAAACACCAATGCACTACGAAGAGGCCAGTCCAGCTCCTCTAAGCCCAGTTCCCACAGACTAACAGGCTGGAGAAGGTGCTCTCAAAAATTCCTTGCACAGATGTATCAGAGGAAGCATTAAGGTATGATCCTGCTACATCTGCGAAGCAGGAGAGGTTTAGCACGTTGCAAAAAACAGCAGATTAAGATGCTTATGCTTTAACAGATGAAAATCAGGAAAAATACGCTGATCCTACACAATCTCCATTAAAACAAATAGAAAAGCAAAATACAAGATGTGTGGCCTAACAGCTGCAGTACTTTGAGCTGCCAGAGCCAGAACTTATAGAATATTCCTTTTGCTGATTGAAATCTGTAAAACACACTTCAACATCTGTTAGAACAAGATGTTTGTTTACCACATTCCCCTACAAAATGGAATGATGTTTCTTACCTAATGTACTGAAAAATTTTTAGATGAAAGAGGGATGTTTATGAGATCCATGCAGGGTATAATTGAACGAATATTTCCGGATAAAGATACCATATGTTTTGTATTTCCATTGAACCTATAAATATCTCTATAACAGTTTGGGACCATAAATACCATGATTGGGAAGAGTTTTATGCATTTGCTTAAGGCTTTTATTACTTTCAATTATCAGTTTGCTAACAGCATCTCATTTTCCTCCCACTACATAGCAGTATTCCCAGGGATAAATTCTGAGATGTCAGTAAGACCACTGAAATGTGCACAGAACTGAGCAGTGCCGGGGCTCACGAAACAATCTGGCTTCCACTGGGCACAGACAGTAATTCCTCCCCCACCTCTAAATGTCATATGCTCCTACAGTATGTGACCAGCACGATTTATTTGCTGCCTCGGTTGCAGGGTATGATGGGGAAAGCCTTAAAAATGCAAACCTCCAGGAAGTCCCAGCTGCACGACAGAGCTATGTAATGTAATTCTTCCTGCACAGCACATTAGGAGGAATGGTGGAACGTGAGCACAGAGAAAGAAATCTAAGCTCCTAGAGACACAGAAATGATAACTTACGAGAGACAACATAAGAAACTCTTATTGGCTTTATAGAAAACAATAAAACAAAAGAATAGAAATGTTTTCCAGATCCTACCATTAGAAGAAATTTTTACCCCCCTATGAACAGGGAAACCTACCCACATTTTAGGGAAAGATGCCACTTTCACCATATTTTTCATCTTTTTTTTTTTTTTGTCCTATGGTAGTACAAGCACTCTGTTTGCCCTTGTTTCAAAAAAAAAACACAACTATTGTACTGTCAGTGTTGTTAAAATCTGATTTGTACACTGCCTGTCCATTCCCTCAGAAAGATATGCTCGTAAGGAAAAGGAACCTTTCTGAAAAGCCTTTGCTTGTTGCTTTTTCAGCTTACCCTAAAAGATGGTTTTATTTTACTGATGTTTCACGTAGTTAAAAAATCAGAAAATGTTTCTGCACAATTAATACAAGCACCACAATCTATATGTGCACTGTTCCATGGTGTCAATAATGTTATTCAGATGCATGAACATTAAAACAGGGTTTAAAAGTTGAAGAATTCAACAATATGCATCTGCTCAATATAGAAGCTATTGAAACCAGCTGAAAGAGTGCACAGTTGTGTGCTTCGCTGAAATTTTACTAATGCCACCATAATTTGAAGGTTTTGGAGTCCTGCTGATCTCTCCATTTTGCACGCAGATCAACACATGGCCCAGCCCTTTATCAGATGAAAACCAGAAGTGCAGTGTGGGACTTCACCAGCTGAGAGCTTTGACTGGTGTCAAGAACTCCACTGGTCAGGAAGACACCACTTTATTCCCAAACAGTTTCATGATCAGAGTTTTCTATGAAGAAAAAAAGGTAACAAAAAAATATATTTCTGGAATTGAAGCCCAAATTCAAGACATTCTTCAGCCAAAATCAATGGCAAGGGAGGCATTTAAACAGGACTCAGGTGAAGAACAAAATTCACTGAGACTGTGCCCTATAGCACCAGTTTAAGTATTCAGAAACTCAAAACTGAATACACAAGCTGGTTTCCCAGACAGTGTAAAAGTAGGTGCAAATTAATTTATATTTTTTTAAGGTAATAATATAGGACTATAACTGGGATAAAAATTTATAGACACGCGTGTTCCTAATACAACAGTTATTCAACAGCTACTTGTCAAAGACAAGTCCTGCCACCATTACTCAGACAAAACAGCAACTTTGCAAGTAGCTCTTGATTTACTACTGCTCAAAGTACTACTGATCATAAGGACACCATATTTTCTCCTCACCATCTTAATTACATTTTTTATCAAATGTTTAGATCCCGTCGGAACAGAGCTGCCATCCAGTTTTGCAGGGTTGGGATGCCACTGCCACGCAATAACCAGTACCCTAGCCTAGGGTCTCTGCCCTTCTGCTATTAAAGCAAGACAAATACCAGTGGAATACTTTGAAGAGAACTGCAAAGTCCCTCCAATGAAGAAATAACATCTACTTTAGGACAGAACTCTCTTCTCACTGATCACAGAATCATGGAATGGTTTGGATTGGAAGGGACCACAAGGATCATTTCTTTCCAACCCCCCTGCCACGGGCAGGGACACCCCTCCACTAGACCGGGTTGCCCAAAGTCCCATCCAACCTGGCCTTGAACACTGCCAGGGATGGGACCTCCACAACTTCTCTGGGCAACCTGTGCCAGGGCCTCACCATCCTCACAGGGAAGAATTTCTTCCTAACATCCAATCTAAATCCACCCTCTTTTAGTTTATACCCATTACCCCTTGTCCTGTCACTTCACTCCCTAAGATCCAGCCCCTCACCAGCTTTCCTGTAGCCCTTTTAGGTACTGGAAGGCCACGATTAGGTCTCCCTGGAGCCTTCTCTTCTTTAGGCTGAACAAGCCCAACTCCCTCAGCCTGTCCTCATAGGAGAGGGGCTCCAGTCTTCTGATCAGCTTTGTGGCCTCCTCTGGACTTGATGTCTTTCCTGTACTGAGGATTCCAGAGCTGGATGCAAGATACCAGGTGGGGTCTCACAAGAGCAGAGCAGAGGGGGAGAATCCCCTCCCTCACCCTGCTGGCCACACTGTTTCTGATGCAGGATATGGGTGGCTTTCTGGGCTGCCAGCGCACACTGC
>VWZZ01000332.1:1832099-2016542 GCA_013399095.1 Psophia crepitans
TCCACTTGGACATCGAGCCATTGACCACAACTCTTTGAGTGAGGCCATCCAGCCAATTCCTTATCCGGCAAGTGGTCCATCCATCAAATCCATGCCTCTTTAATTTAGAGACAAAGATGTTGTGAGGGACAGTGTCTAAAGCTTTGCACAAATCCAGGTAAATGATGTCAGTTGCCCTTCCCTTGTCCACTGACGCTGTGACCCCATCACAGAAGGCCACCAAATTTGTCAGGCACTATTTGCCCTTTGTGAAGCTGTCTTGACTGTTGTCAATCACCTCCTTACTTTCCATGTGCCTGAGCATTGTTTGCAGAAGGATCTTCTCCATGATCTTGCCCAGCACTGATGTGAGGCTGACCAGCCTATAGTTTCCTGGGTCTTCCTTCTTTCCCTTCTTGAAAATGGGGGGTATTTTTTCCCTTTTCCAGTCAGTAGGAACTTCAGACTGCAACAGCTTCTCAAATACAATGGACAATGGTTTGGCCACTTCATTCGACAGTTAACAAGATTTACAAGAGATCTACAATTACTGCATAAAAAGCAGAAAAAGCCCTTTGAAATAGTGATTTTCCAGGATAATCAAAGTTTCCTAAGGAAAATCAACTTGACCAAACTGACTTAATAGCAGTAAATTAGAACTGGGTTACTGCTGAGCTCAGTCAAGATCCCACTGGGACCCAGGAACAGGTGACTTCCTGCACCTTCTGTCTCACAGCTTCCCAGGAAATTAGAAGATCTGCAAGGTCTAGAAAACACTCCCATTAACCAAGGGAGGTAAGGTAATCCCCACAGCAGACCAGAACCTACAGCTTTAAGTGAGCCAAGATCTTCTGCTCCCCTAAACTGTAGGAAAGCAAATAGCAATCATCTACATAAACCATTGTTTCTAATAGAGAACAAAGGAGGAGTCATACAAAGGGTGAGGGAGAGAGGCAGAAAGTGTAAATGGGGCTGCGCTTTATCTTTTTAGATGCATAACTATAGCCCTGCAGGCCCAGATGGAGACATGTGTACAGAACTGACTTATTGTGAAAAATTAAAGTGACCAAAGTCAGCAGAGAATGCTGGACACACAGAGGTTAGAAAACAGACTCCCCACAAATCTCAGGCTAAAGCTATGCTGTTACTCTTGGTCTCTTTCCAGAGCTGAAGACTCTTCTGGAGCTACCTGCAGCCACAGTGAAGCAACAGGCTTTTCCCACTTGCTAACTGTTCACTTCAAGTGACTGCTGCACCAAAAACACCTAGAGACTATTTGCTCTCACAGAAAAGAATGACACCAATAGAGGCTCACAAAAAACCCCTCCTAAATGAGGTGTTTGTGACATTTTCCCAGTGGCCCAGATCAATTAGAGAGTTATGAAGAACACAAGTGACAGCCCTGTTGCCTAGCAGATAGATTGCAGGGAACTGGAAACCACCACAGCAGCTAGATACATTCTGGACATGTGTGCAACAGCTGCCTTGTCGAAACGTCATTTCACTGAACCCTTCCCTGTACAAGCTCGCATACAGGGTAAAACTTAGCAGGATCTTTTCAAGTCACAGACAATTCTGAAGAAGAGACGAGTGCTGGACACCTACAGCCAGGTAGAGCTCATACAAAGGTCAAGGTCTAACGCAGCTCTGAGCCACTGATCTGATTTTCTGTATTTTGGTTTCCCAGACACAATATTAAAGAAGAGGTTTTTTTATATGATGCCTTATATTAAGGCCACCTCAAGGGATTAGTCTTTTGAAATAGGCTGTTTCAGTGTAATAATTTCTCTCAAATATATTCTAGAATATTTTCTCTCAATGCTACATCTACTCCATTTTACTCATCTGCCACGTTTTCTTCCAGCATATTTTCTAACCTTTTTCCCCCAGTCATTGCAGTCCCTTATTCTAAGGCCCCGTCTTTGTACTGTTATATTATGCACCAAACTTACAGCTCCTCTGTGCTCAAAGGACACAAGCAATACTTCATACTTGATCAGCATCTATCCACAGATATACCTACCTTATATAAGAAGAAACTCAAGTCCACACTAATCAAGCTGCTGATGATCCAGTGTTTATCAAGGACTTTTAAGCAAGGATAAGTGATTAAGAAAAAAGCTACCAGCCTAGGTCTTATCCTTAAAAGGAATCCCAAATGACTCAGCATCCCAGAGAGTGAGTGCCACTCACTGCACAGGATTGTGAATTAACCAAGTGCAGTGGTAACCATTCCACAGGACAAAAAGGAGGTTTGCACTGAAAACTATGTCACAACAGAGAAAAAGACTAAAGGAAATTATACTCACATACAGTTAAAATTATCCACTCCCTACAATTAAAAAATACCTTTCTCTTTATGTGGATTGCTATTTGGAAAAAAAGTAAGATTAAAATGGAAGTAAGTGGCTTTCAGTTTATGCCAGGCAACAGCCATACGCACACCCCTTCTAGAACCCTCCCCACTATCACAAGGGGAGAAGGAACACAGTGAATTATTTCTTTTCAAAATGGAGTAGCAGAAGGGAAGGGAGGCAGCCAAGGTACTGTAGAGATTAGTTAACTTTCTGTTCAGCAGAGATATCACGTAGGTTCGCTACTTTGGCCTTTCTAAGCTGATGAAGCTACTGAAAGCTGTTATATTAGGAACGCACACATGTATAAATTGTTTTATCCCCGTTATAGGTGGATATTCTCCTCAGTACAGAAAAGCTGGCCTAACATCTTCAAGCTTTGCTGCAAAGCTAGCTTTCTATCTAGTACGCACTATTCCCTAAGTAGAGGTCTACCAATCAATGTACATAATAGAAGGACCAACAGCAGACTTGTTTTTGTCTTCCAGATATGTCAAGTTCATTTGGCTATTTTTCTCTCCCAAAAACATTCATTAGTTGGAACTCTACGTGTGCTACATAGAGTCTTTTCTACTAGATATCACCTGGGCAATACAGATGTATTCTACAGGCAGAATGCAGAGGAACTTCTAAAACACTAGTAATCCAGTTTACAACTGCTTCATGGACACATCACGGCAGGGTTTCTAGAAAGCTGTGCTCACATATCATTGAGTTCTCAGTGTACAGAAATGGTGTGCCTAGGGAAAATACCTCTCCTTTCAGTTACTTGTCCCAGGACAGATCAGTGGTGGTATAGGTGCCCAAGGATTGAGCTTAGAACCTCCATCTCAAAATTTCATCTGCTCAAGCTCAAAAAACAATCTCTAAATCAAAACTCACCCAAGTTTGTAGAACCTCAACATGTCAGCAAGCCATTAGAAAAGAACAGATATGTTGTGTGCCTAAAGGTTACTCTGGCTAAATAGGACTAGTTTAGTTTTCCTTAGACTGCAACTCTCAAAGCTGCGATTATATTAGAGAGTTGTAGATATTTCTGTTCTTCCCTTAATGTAGAAATCATATCATGCTCAAAAAACCCCAAACTGGGCATTCACACTGAGGAAAAGCTCTAGCTTTCTTTATTATGACCTTCATGTTTCTCCAGCAAAAAAAAAAAAAAAAAAAAGGCTCATCCTATTGCTCTAAGCCAAAAGCTAAGGGCAACACATGATACAACACAAAGGGCAGCAGCGGCTCTAGTGAACTGTGCAAGATTATTTACATACGGAACATTTGCTACCGGCCTTGCATATTGTTTTTAGGGCTTCACAGGCAGCACAGAGTGATGCAGAATATTCCAGGAAAGGAATATATACTCGAGTTTGCACTTGTGGATCCTATTCCATCCCACTGAAGTCAAGGCAAGTAACACCACCAATTTCGTATGTGCTGGACTGGAACTAGCAAATATAGCCCTATTAAGGATGACTTAACTGAATTGGTAATAACCTAACCTTGAGGTCAGAGAGAAAATGAGTCTTCTATGGCTGAATGACAGCAAGTAGGTCTTTTTTAAAAAAGCCTGCATCTTTCTTTTAAATGCCTTACTGGAATTTGTTAACCTGGAGGGCAGATTTGATGTGTTTCTCCATAGAGAATGAAAGCCAGTTCTGAAAACAGTACTTGGTTTTCAAATCACAGAATGGTTGAGGTTGGAAGGGACCTCTGGAGATCAGCAAAAGCAGAACTGAATTGGGAGGTTAGGGTGTCAACCCCTGTGGCCACATGTCAGTGCTGTAGGGCAGCTTGTGCACTGGGACAGTACTACGTGGGCTTACTCTGACTTTGTAGCAGTAGTGTTCTATCCAGAAATCTCGGTCAGACCTAGGAAGGCTAAAGGTAGAATACTCAAAGAATCATTTCCAAATGTAGTTTGAAGGAGCAGCAGCCAGGGAGAAGGTTACAGATTACCAACCAGACAGGAGCATTTGGACCTCAGAATAAGGAGATGCAATATACAGCTTCATTTCAACAGGAGGACTGCATTACTGCGAATGTTTTGGAATTGTGTGACTACAGTCTATTGGAATAGTAGTCCCTTCATTTTAACTGACTCCCTCACATCCCTCCTTAGAAATAACATTGGAAGGAGGCCAAACAGGAAATAAGATTTCTAGATCTGCCAAAATATCATTTCATTAGCTTGGATATTGAGAAAAACCACCAGTGTTGTTTTTCTTGCTTGAAGTTGTTACACAGTTCATACACAAAAAATTTATATACCCTTTAAAATAGGTGCAAAACTGCCAGTAACAGGAGAATGGCTGTTTCCCATATACATTCTTTGTGCTAAATCCAAAGTGCACACATTTTTCAGGACATATTATATCTATTCATCACTGTGCAAGACTTGACATTGCAATGACTCAGTATTGCAATTGCCTCAGTGTGATGCTAGCCCTAGGGCATGTTACCATATTGTGATCCATTATGCCAGGTTAATAATCTGAAAGGAGTTTGTTCCTGTAAAAACATCAGAATAAAGATCAAACTCTAATAGTTATTTGCTGCAATTAGACCGGAGATGGAGTGGGCCTAGAAAATTCTGAGGCTTAAGGCAGAAAATGAAAGAGTATTTCTGAAATTCTTTTGAATCACTGTTGCACAGCAATTTTGGCTTCAGAACCAGACCTACTTTAAGAACAGTGTTTATGGAAGTTATGAAAGCACTAATTCAACAGTACAGCTTCCGAGTACGTCGCTGACCCCCTTGCAAGAGTTTCCCAGAACTAATTTACTCTGTTAAAGAGCTGGATGAAAGAGCGTTTAACAGGTGAAAAAAATGAAGCTTTAAAACCTATTGAATTTAGAATACACTTTTCTATTCCTCTGCTTTCCATCTGTAGATCAGGAAGCTTTGTGAAAGCAAAGGCTTTTTTAGTAGAATATTCTGCCTACCAACTACCAGATTGGAATCACAATCAGTTGTATGTTATATCATAGACAAGTACATAGAGAGTACAATAGCAAATAGATAGTCAGGAGAGTAAAAGAACAAGCAGGAGTTCTATAACTGCTCGAAAAAACATTGCTTTCTGTAATTACAGTACTGTGAATAAGAAAGGATGCTTATCTTTTCGCATTTAAATCTGGAGCTTCTCATTCAAACTTTTTTAGTGCAGTATAATACTACTTTTTAATGGCCAATACCTCTTACTGCCTCTGGTGAAGACACAATTCTGGTACTGAATATAAATTTAGGGTGGCAGGTAAGAGATATTACCCAACTCAGTAATGCTCTAAAAATCAGGATCGACTGACAAGTGGAACTTCCCTTTTACCCAATTTTTCCCAAGATTTGCTCAGTACTAAATGCTTTCACATAGGATGTCATTAGCTCTAATGAGTTCACCGCTACTGCAGCTAAGAACAGAGCACTTAATTAGGCAGCAGACTTCAGCTATTCCACATGGATTTTAGGCCTTAGACTAAGAAATAGACAATACTGTCATGACCAGCAGACAAACTGGAAATACTTGCTCTTACCTAAAAGTAAAGATGGTTTTTTAAAGGCTTTTATTTTGAGAAACTTAGGTAACCACTTCAGATGTCTGAGGAGAAAAAAAAAAATAAAAATGAAACAAATAAAACATCTAGAGTCTGTGTACTCACAATTTACGAAGAGAGATCATGCAAGGATGCAAGTACATAATACACTGTGATAAGCAAGCTTACACCAATATACCTGTATCTTCCCTACACTAGGAAATCCACCTGTAAGATGCAAAAGACCTTGCTATGCAAGAGCAATTCAATGGAGCAGCCCCAAAAACTAGCAAGGGAGGAACAGACGAATGCAAAGCTCTCTGCAACCAAGTCTGTCATCTGCTCAAATGCAACATTTTGCACCTCTGAAGAGCTAAGCTAGCAGTGTGCACAGTGGTTTGAATGTACAGGGAATAGATGAGCATCACTTGAACGTTTCAGAAAAGTGCTCTAACCAAGAAACACTTCTAGCAGTACAAACGCAAACGTCCTAGGAAACAGAAGGGTATCTCGGCCTAACGCAGGATAGCAGGGGAGAGGAAAGCAGCTAGATTCTACTCTTCCCATCTTCAGAAATATGATCCTGTGCTTTAGCTCATTTATCTTTCTATGAACATAACTGCCAAGGATTACAATCAAATTGCACTAGTGGCAATCACTCACCTTTCCTAGAAATAGCTGGTTGCCCGTGCAAATAAAGAACTGAGCTGCTACTGGGAACAGTTGTACTAAAGCTTTTCTTTTCACAACGCATTTTTCACTTTTACAGAACATGGTAACTATCACAAGACTTTCATAACCCACACTAATTTTAATCTCCTTTAGAGATTGCAATTCACTATCTGAGAAACAGCAGTACAAATGAAGAGAAAACTTGAAACAAAGTCAGAGAAGAGACAAATGGAAATTCCACCCTGACTTAAAGGGGAGATGATGCAGCTACACAAAAGCACTGAGGAAGGAGCAGATGAGGGAGGTTAGACTGCCAGTCCTTAAAATAGCTCTAAAGGCCACAGCAAAAGGCAATAACAAAACTGCGCACTACTATACCATGTCCTTCGCATCCAAAGTCCAATACAAGTCTTGGAGAAATCCTAAGCAAACACTAGGAAGAAAAACTAGTATCAAATACAATCTAAATTGCATTTTTTCTCTTGTACAGGTTTCTAACTGCATAAAAGCATTTTGCTAGAACTTTGTTAGATCCTGTTGGGTGTTTAAAGTAAAACCAAGAAATTCTTATGAATTTCAGAGTTGTTCTTACTTTGGAGATGGAAACAAAAAAGTGCACATACTTTCACATGCTTGGGACCCAGAACCAACAGAAAAATATCACTAAATGTTTCAGTTTTGTTTGTTGCATTTTTGTGGGGGTTTTTGTTCTGGCTTTGCATTTTTTTCCACATCAAAACACAAAAGTCAGCACTTTAGGATCAACTGCCAAATCTTGGGAGAGATGGGAAGGGAAGCCGTGCCTTGGACATCAAGTTTCAATCAACAGCGTGACTAACTTTAATGGACTTGCGTTGTTGGTGCTGAAGATAAAGCTGTAATAGTTTCTTTTCAATAACTGGAAGTTACCAGAGTGAGGGATTTAGCAATGACTTCTGAATATGCAAGCTGAAGAACTTGGTCAAGCAGAAGTTTTAGGTGACTGCTTGATACAGCTCCATGTATCACAGGTATATTACAGTGGAGTCAAACTATGTATAAACACAAAAGAGACTGATGTAGGCAAATATGAAGAGTTGAGGATGTTTGCCTTGCTTTGCAACACACCAATGTACCTGAGAGTATTTAATCTATTAGACAGCTGGCTCAGGTGCAAAGGAGAACAGATTCTCTTTTCCTGAATGACACTATACCTCCCACCTCAGGGATTCATTCATATTAGCCTTGAGAGAAGCAACCTTCTTTCCTGGCTTACAAAGAGATTCGGGGAGCATCTAGCAATACTGGTGATCTCTGCTCAAAATTGCTTCCCTTATCCTGCTTCCTCCTCAGCTCAGCCAGGCTCTTAAAAATATCAGTAGCCAAACAGATATTTATTATTCTTCATAACTTTGTTGGAAAAAGACCCAACTTTTTTCAATCCTCAAAAGATTTGGGAAAAGGCCACAGGTTTAAACTGTATCCATTCAAAAGGGAGATGTGTTTGCTGGGTTTTCCACGTCACCTGCCAGCCCAGGAACTCACGGGTACAAATAACTCACTATTGCCAGCAAAAAACTCAGTCACAAGATTTTCACCACAAGTTACCTGAAAATAGGATTATACACTATTTTTTCAGATTCTCATGTAAACTAAAAATGCCTCCTAATGACATATTTACATGCCTGATGCAAAAGGAAGAACTAGCCAAAACATGTGCATTTTTAATGAAAAAAATGATTGACCCAGTTTTTATCTTACAATCTGCTTAAAACCTGCATGCTTTTCAAAGAACATTGTCCTTCTGAAGTTGTTTAAATTTACATTCAGTTTGGTTGGTTATTTTTCCTCTCCTTTTTCACAGTCTTCCTTTCCATCACTTTCCTTTAAAAGGAACTGAATGTCGCGATAAATGCAATAAGCCAAACAAAATTTCAACCTGAAATTCACTTGAAAGATTTATCAGAGATTTTGCAAAAATAAATGGTTTATAACCACTTTCATAAGTTATTTTAAAATGTTTACTCGATACATATTTACATACATGCACACACACTGTACAGAACATATGGTTGAAGGTATCGCATTTTCTAGCTCCATCTCTGTAGTACCATCTTCACAGCTTTACTGTATCACCTTTGAAAAATCACAGCAATATATCCAAGATCACACAGGATTCTTGAATAGCAAACACTGAATCCAAGTATTGGAGACATTAGTGCTCTCTTGGGCAGTCCTTCCCTATTGACAATGGACACACTTTCACCCTGACAATTTGAGTAAGTGAAAGATTTCCAGAAGCAGCTATTCCAGGGAATACAGAGAACATCACTATATTTATGAGTTAATTTGCTCTGAAGGTAGTTTCTCATCTTAAAGAGCTTTGCGGAGGTGAGTTCAAGCTCTAACTTTGTTTTGGATGACACACTTTAATCTTTCTCTGAAAGAAGAAGCATAACATCAGCAGAAGGAATACAGATACTACAGGTCCTTTCTTGAATCAGATACAGGAAGCATCTGGAGAAACTGATAAGGGCAGAGGTTGCAGTATCAGCACCAGCAGGGATTAGAGTTCTGCTGCTTTAGAGCCCCAGTTTCAAGTTTCTTCATAGGAAGCAACATTTATCAAATGCTAAAGTCTCTTCTACTAGATTCAAGTTTGTCACATGCTGGTTGTTGATGACAGCATTTTCAGTCTATTTGTCTATAAAAAAGAAACAAAACTGGGAGTTGATCCAGATAAAGGTTCTGAGAGCCTGCTGAAATTTCCTCAGCCAAACTGGTTTTGTCAGGTAGGACTAAAGGATCATGATTGAAACCAAGAGAAAGCAGAAACAGAGACTAGCAGAACACAACAAAACACTTCTCCTAGGAAAGCATTTTAACAACAGATCATAATTTCTGAGAGAAAGGAATTACTAAGCATCGAGGTCTTTCCAAGTCCCTGAGGATGAATGGCATGATTACCAAAGAGTCACTCTAACAGTAGGTGACATTCTGACCTTAATGTTTGTCAAAATTAAGATAACTGAAGTTTGCTTTCAAGTCAACATCCAAGCCACTGAAATGACAGGCTCTGTGTACCCTGTTCAAACATAGCTCCAGCCCTAACCTTTGTGAGGTGTGAGTGTTCTGCTTTCTGTTAAACAACTTCCTACATACATTAGGCCCAAGTGGGAGAACTGAAGTACCACAAGACTGCTGTTCTGAGGGGGGAAAAATAAATCTAACTAGGACAGTGGAAGCCTACCTCTGTGACATCTGTAGTCATCCTTTGCATATACAACACATGGACAGACAGTAAAACCAAACTCTTTAGTATAAACATGCACTTTGAATATTTAATTCATACAACTTCATTGTTTTTCCCCTAGATGCCTACATCAGAAAGAGATCAGGAACTTACTGCATGGCTGAGCAGGAACTGCATCCCATATTGACAGAGATGCTCCTTGCAGTCTCATGATGTATGCCTTTCCAGAGAGAAGGAAAATAGGGCACTGTTCCCTCCAAGCAGACTATGTTTATAGTGCATGAAATTAAAACATAGACATTGTCCTTCCTTCATTTGGAAGTTTCCTCAGCTTCAGGGCGAACTATATAGTCATCAGCCAAAGCTGTGTAGTAGCATGTTCTGTTCATAACTTGCTAAATTTAAAATACAAATGCTTACTTAAACTATTTGCTTAGATCACTTAGCATCTTCCTGTTATGACAGCTGCTTGCTATGACTCAAGGTACTGTCTATCTTGTGTTCTTGGGGTTGTGGCTTTTTGCTTTAAGTCACACACTTCATTGGAGCCAAATTTCAAAGAAAAGAATAGAATAGAATCATTAAGGTTGGAAGAGACCTCAAGGATCATCTAGTCCAACCGTCCCCCCACCACCTATTACCCACTAAACCACGTCCCTAAGTACCACATCCAACCTTTCCTTAAACACCCTCAGGGATGGTGACTCCACCACCTCCCTGGCAACCCCTTCCAAAGCCCGACCACCCTTTCCCAGAAATTTCTCCTCATCTCCAACATGAACCATCCCTGGCGCAACTTGCAGCCATTTCCCCTTGTCCTGTCACTAGTTATCTGCGAGAAGAGGCCGACCCCCAGCTCGCCACAACTTCCTTTCAGGTAGTTGTAGAGGGCAATAAGGTCTGCCCTGAGCCTCCTCTTCTCCAGACTAAACAAGCCCAGTTCCTTCAGCTGCTCCTCATAAGACCTGTGCTCCAGCCGCTTCAGCAGTTTCGTTGCCCTTCTCTTCCACGTAAGAAACATGTATCTGCTTCTGCCCCTTGCTCACGTGGTGTTTACCTTGTGTAACACACTGGGATCGATGGGATAGATTGAGATACAGTGAAGGGCTGGTTGAAGTGGACTGTAATACAACTTAAAATGAATGAAAATCAAAACAGTCACAGCTGGATTTCAGTTCATGCCTCATTCAACACTAGTCAAGCACAAACTGCAATGTTTTTTTATGCAGGCTATAAAAAATTCAAATTGTTTTTGTACTGTGACTTCATCATACTGAATATTTAATACTTATAGACAAACTTCAGGTAAATACTGGTGAGAGATACTTACATTTTCTATGACTGTTCAAGAATGGGAGATGTTCTGGGGTGCACCGCTGCACAAATATGTGTCTAAAAAAAAAAAAGATAAAAATTTGTGGCTACACTACACTTGAATTCAATATATGTATATTATTTTTGCCAGTTTTATGCATTTAATTTGAAATACAGAAAGCTGGATTTGTGGGACTGAAGTCTGAAATATATTTTCATATATTTCCATTTTCACATTTTCTTTATATTTTCTTTGGTTTTATCTTATTAAAAAAAAAAAGCACAGGGACTCTTCTGACATTCTACAAAGGGCACTCATGGCTATCACATATAATGATGAAATTAACTATAAATCTTACTTCAAATATTTGACTTCAACTTAGTGAATTTTAGGATCCAGAAAGACATACCATTACTGGCGTGGATATACTATACCTATTTTATGGCTTCACCATGGTAAAGTCGTATCACCTCCCAAGTACACAGGGCTTCCAGATGCACTGAAAATATCCATGCTTCAATTCTTAAAACATTCAGATCGTAAAGTTTCTAAGATTAGCTACTGACATTGATAGTAATCTTTGATATCAGTGTACAAAAAATTAGACTTACAAATTAAATACTCAAGTTCTCCTGCAGAATAGCGTAGGCTATTCAGATACATGGGCATCACCAGAGTTCCCCTCTTTGCAGTTTTTGTCTCCAGGTACTACAGAATGCAGACACACCTTTTGAACAGAATTTTTATTCTAAAGATCTGCCCATTAAGCATGAGGGTACATTAATAAAAAGCTGGTTTAAAATCCACGAACAAAAACAGAGCCCAGTTTAGACTGTCATTATTTCCTAGCATCTTCAAGCAAGAAATGTGAAAAGCTGCTCCAAAGTGTCATTCTGCCTCTGTTTCTGCCCCGTAACATCTGGGATGGCACAGAGTACCTGATCCAAAGCTCAGATCAGGTTATCTCCACTGATTGTTTCCGCTGCCTTTGAATCATGCTCTAAAATAGGGAATGTTAACTGTCTTTAAAGAGCACTCAGTCGCAGCACACTATAAAGGCATTAGAGCAGTAAACAACTGCATGGAGAACTCACTGTCATTTTCCACCAAACGTGACAAAACCACTGAGAGTTTTATTGCAAAGAGGGTAAGGATGTGTTTCTACATCTTAAGTTATGCTTGCCTTGTTAAGTAAATTAGAATAGGCTGTTAGTTCACAAACAGCTGGGGAACCCATCAGCTCTTCAGGAGTTCTAATCTGAAAGGCATGTGCACCTGGTTGGGAATTTTGTATGAGGTTTAAATCCCAAAATGGTCTCCTACTTTAGTAAAATATTTACTTCCTTCTACTGTTCTACTGCAGGTTTGATTTAGAGCACTCTTTACCTGGGAAATTAAGGTTGCAGGCACCTCATCTGGGTATCAAACAGCTTGCTTTCATTTTGTTGAAGTAAGTTTGCCTTAAATACCTTGCTGGTAAATCTGCACTCGTGGCTATAAACTAGCAACTCCTCCTAATTTAATGGAGCATCTCAACTCACGCTAGGCTACCCTGGGACCCAAATTCTGAAGCACTCAGTGTTTTTAGCAGCTGAGCACCATTCAGACATTGCTGCTTCAACTCATTCTCAGGCTCTCCTTGGAAGAGTTTGCAGTGAGTGGCACTCTACCAATATCCTCCATCCTAACTAACATTCTACTTCCCTGGATTCTAAGATTCTTCTTTCCTGGATTCCATGACTCGATTGCCACTTCACCCTCATTGGACGTAGCCACTGCAGTCAGAGAACTGTGCAAAGTATGCTGCAAATGTTCACTGTTTTCATAGATATTAGCTTTGTACAGATCTGCAAAAATAAACAACACTTTTTTTTTTTAAAACTAATGTCTTTTCAAGCTTTTCAGGCCCTTCTTGCCTTCTACTCCGCCTGAGGTTTTTCTGTCTCAAGTACTTTCACCACAGTATGGGAATAAAGCACTTTAAGACAGAGTACAGGTCCCTTCAGCTGTCAGTGTGCTAACATATTTCTTGTGCTCTAAGGAACAAGTTGCTCCTGGACAAACTCAGACACAAAAACGAAGCCTACAGAGGGTAAAAGCAAGGGCAGGTAGACTGGGAAGAGTATAGAGAAATTGTTTGAGCAGCCAGGGATCAGGTTAGGAAAGCCAAAGCCCTGACAGAAATAATCTGGCCAAGGACATCAAGGGCAACAAGAAAAGCTTCTATAGGTACATCAGTGATAAAAGGAAGACACGGGAACATGTGGGCTGTCTCTGGAAGGAAACAGGAGACCTGGTTAACCAGCATATGAAGAAAGCTGAGGTACTCAACTTTTTCACTTTAGTCTTTACTGGAAAGTGCTCTAGCCACACTGCTCGAGTTGCAGAAGCAAAGGCAGGGACTGGCAGAATGAAGATCCGCCTACTGTAGGAGATGATCAGGTTCGAGGCCATCTAAGGAACCTGAAGGTGCACAAGACCATGGGATCTGATGAGAGGCATCCATGAGTCCTAAGGGAACTGGGAGATGAAGTTGCCAAGCTGGTATCCATCACATTTGAGAAGTCGTGGCAGTCCAGTGAAGGTCCCATTGATTGGAAAAGGGGAAACATAACCCTGAAAATCAGCTGCCGCTAGACCATCCCTTTCAGACAGCCCTAAACAAGGAGTTCCCTTTAATTCAGTACTTTGTTTCAGCATATTTAAGAATATAAATGTTATATTAACACCTGCTTGGACTGCCCATGCTCCAAAGATGGAGCGTGACAAGGTTCCTATCAGCTCACATCCGATTAGAAGCATAGCAACTGTGTTGTACATGACTCAAAAAAAATCAGCATTCACTTTGCACAAAGATTCCATTAAGCATCATAGCAGGGTGATGAAGTTCAAGCAGCACAAAAGAAAGGAGCATCCTTCCCTGTGAAATGACTTCTAGAGTCTGATTCAGATATCAAGTATTTAAAACAAGCTGCCTTTTAAATTGCTTTTGGTACAGTATCATGCAGCCAGGTAGGATCTGTAAAGTTAATAAATAGAAGAAAACGCCATATACAAATGGCAAGTGTTGGCAATCTGACCCCTATTTTGTACTTTTCTTGTCCATTGTCCTCAAGATAGAGGTTGAGCTAGACAATGTACTGGTGGCCATGAAGTCTATTGTTGATAGTCTTGCCTAGAAGGTCTCTCAAAGGAAGCATCATTATAACAACAGGTCAGCTAAAAAAGTTTAAAGAAACTGCTTTAAAGTGTTCTCCAGTCTCTTTATGCAGTTGCTTTCTCATAAAACACTCATTTCATTTTAGCAAGTGGTTACAGCTGTTTAAGACTTAGAGTTTATTATATAATCAAAAATTCAATTCTGCTTGAACATTATCCAGATAAATCATTGGCTCTTATGCAAGATGTTAATGTACTCATAGAAAAGGAAAGGCTTGGACCTTAAATAGCTAATTCCTGTTCTTGCTATTTTATTTTGTAGTGTTATTTTCCTATTGGTCATGCTAGTACAAATATTCAACACAAATTAATTTCTGTGCTAGAGACCTACATTATTTGTAGAGATAGTGGGAAGTTCTCAGGCCATCAAGTGAACTTCATAGTAGTCACACAGTTCATACTACACCGCTGTGTGACAGATTTAAAACACGCTTTGACAGACAGCGCTCACTTTACTTTGTAATCAACCACAAACTTGGTGCCCTCTTGCTTCAAGGCTGAAAACTCCTCTTGTCACTCAAAATTGTTTCATTATATTGTACATCCTACGGCCCTTCAGCCTCCTGCGCAAACCAAATACTTCAATCACTGCTGATGTGCCACATGTGATATTTGATGCCCGAGGCAGACAAGGTAAGTTACATGCACAGCACAATCTTTTTTTATGGCTTTGGATTTAATGCCCTACATACAGCACCTGTGGTAAAAGGTCCTGCAATGCCATTCTTGCCCCTGCAGAAAACTAGAGAAGGTGGAGTATCTTGTTTTGGAAGGCAGAAGTTAAATCTGGTCATCACAGGGTAATGCAGTTGGAAGGGTCTAGAGAACTACTAGGCATCCCTAAATGGGGATACTCTTAGAAAACAGGTAAATTCATCGCTGTACCAAACTTTTAAGTGCTTACTTTACATATTACACCAAAGGATCCAGTCACAATTCCTACATTTTCTTGAATTCCTACATTCTCTTTTCCAAAAAAGGCATTTTCAGATTGGCACTGAGGTGAATACAGGCTAGCTGTTTCTCTAAGTTTAAGATAAACAACAGAATGGTGGCTCTATCAAATCCCCTGATTTGGCTCCTCCATCATGTAAAGACAGCATCTGACAGTACATCTGCTCCATGGCCAGCACATGCTGTAAGAGCCATCCTCCCGCGGGTTAACTTCCCGGTGTTCTGTGCAATTGAGGCAGTTTCCAAACCAGGATGAAAGCTCATCCACATTGGAACGCCTTAGCAAAATCTGCCTTGGATTCAGTTCTATAGGAAGGAGCCACTCATTGCATGACTATCTTAAGCCTTTAAGGCATAAGAGTCTGTACATTTGCTTTCTTCTGCTTAGTTGTGCCAGAAGCCCTTAAAACTAGACCTTTACCGGAACAGGTAATTCCCTTGCACAACAGAAGTCTAGTATCTGTTCCATTTCACACCCAGCAAGGCTGCTGTTCCACAGCACAGCTCTGCTTGGCGATCGACCTGGGAGAAAGACAACTGATGAATAATAAATGATTGTAAGAGCTGTTTGAAAATAGGACTGCTTAAGCGAGATGATAAAAGATAAATCTGAACTCCTGCACATCCTTTCAAATACCATATGCTTAGCAGTTTGTTCCGTGTAGTTTTCTTAGCCCAAGCATTGGTATTTTGGGAGAATGCAGGAAAGGCCATGGAGAAGACAAGGGGGATCTTTCAGTCTGATAAAAACACTTCATGTATGTAGAGGCCACTTTAGGCATCACCTTCAATGAAACAACCTAAAGCACTTCATTCATGGAAGGGGAGGCATGGCAGTTTTCCTACATTAGAAATAGTTGGAAACAGCAGCTCAGGCTCCTGAACATAACTGGTTTTCAGAACATAGTTCCTAGATTTCAGGACCCAATCAACAGCTCTCCATTAACCTTTTCGCTTATTTAGAATACACTATAAAAGTGACTTCCATTTCACTGTTCAATATGGTTAATGTGGATCAGTTTTGATGTGTAGCAACCTCAATCATTTACAGACTTGAAAAATCATACACATACTATTTCTGTGGTTAGGAATACAACTGCTCTCCATACTGAAATCTACCTTTATTTCCAGGAATTCTTCTGTAACTCTTCTTGCCCATTACTCCTCTAAGCCCGCTTACATATTGCAAACCTTAATTTGCTATCTCTACCGAACTGCCAATTTTCTCTGCAATGGATGCATTTCTTTCTTCCCTCTTACAGACACTATCTCTCATCCTCTCCAAAGGGACCTGGGGAGTTCTTCCTAATCTTCCATCACCACTCACTCATGTATTTATCCTCCTTCCAATGAAAGCAACATTACTGAACTCTATCTTGCACACTGGTCCCCTGAAACCCATCTGCTCCCATTTTATTCTAATGATGTGTTTTCTACTAATTGGTTTTGCTTAGATTGTGAAGAGAAACAGCACACTTGCCTGGAATACAATGATTTCTCTGGTTAGTAAAAATATTATAAATAATAACCTCCTAAAAAAACTATTAATAGTTACAAGCACATATAGCTGTGTTTCGGCACTGAAAAGTGGATAATTAAGACCCTATATTTTTGGTCTTGAAACACATCCTTTCTTGAATGCAACCATTTGCTTTCTCAGATCAGCACTTCTAAACTTATATTTGGGTTCTATCCCAAAACATATTTGTACTTCAAGACTGTACTTGAAATTCATTTCAACACAATCTTCTTTTAGCACAACGTTGGGATCACGTAGTTGGTTCTGTAAGACTAATTAGAGTACACTTTTTGAGGCAATATGACCTGGCAATAGAACGCAACAATTTTATTTACATGAAATGCCAGACAAAACTACTGCTGTTCAGAAATACACCATATCTCAGTTGCCTATGAAACAGTTCTAGTTCAGAGCTCTTCTGCTTAAAATTCTGCTTTGGCCTTAAGTACTGATTTGGCTTCAATACACTGACGCTTAAAAATAAATATCCAGTTTCAGACTGTTCTGCACCTTTTGTTTTGATCAAAAAAAGTTGATAAGTTGAAGTGACACCATTAGTTTGATGGTCTCTCATGAATAGTTAGGTATCTAGAAATGCTGTCAAGGAACACTACTCAATCTGAACATAAAGGAATTCAACAGCAATGACAGAATGATCCCTCATGTTCAGATTTGGGGAGAACTTGCCCCACTTGCTAAAAAGGATGTGTGGTGGATTGACCTTGGCTGGAAGTCAGGTGCCCAAAGTCACTCTATCACTCCCCTCAGCTGCATAGGGAAAAGAAAACATGACTGCCGTGATCTGGTATGTGTCATGTGTGTGCTGACAGCCAAGAAAGCCAACCGTGTCCTTGGGCTGCATCACAAACAGTGTGGTCAGCAGAGTGAGGGAGGGGATTCTGCCCCGGTACTCCACTCTTGTGAGACCCCACCTGCAGTGCTGTGTCCAGCTCTAGGGCCCCCAGGACAGGAAAGACATGGAGCTGCTGGAGCAAGTCCAGAGGGGGCCACAAAGTTTCTCAGAGGGCTGGAGCCCCTCTCCTACAAGGACAGGCTGACAGAGTTGGGCTTGTTCAGCCTGAAGAAGCGAAGGCTCCAGGGAGACCTAATTGCAGCCTTCCAGAATCTAAAGGGCCTACAAGAAAGCTGGAGAGGGGCTGGTTACAAGAGCAGAAAGTGATAGGACAAGGGAGATGGGTTTCAATCAAAAGAGGGGAGGTTGAGATTCTTTACTGTGAGGGTGGTAAGGCCCTGGCACAGGGTGCCCAGAGAGGTTGTGGAGGCCACATCCCTGGCAGTGTTCAAGGCCAGGTTGAATGGGGCTTTGGGCACCCTGGGCTGGTGGGGGCTGTCCCTGCCCATGGCAGGGGGTTGGAACTAGATGGGCTTTGAGGTCCCTTCCAACCCAAACCATTCTGTGATTCTATGAACTCTGGTACACTTAAGTACAGAACCATGACTGAATCCTCACATGGCACATTACAACCCTGGTTCCTACTTAGTGAACTGAGCTTGTTTGAGCTGTTCTCCTAATGCCAGATTGCAGAGGACAACACTGACAGACCAGTTTTGAAACTGTACTACTAATGCCTACGTATGGGGTGCATGCATTTCAGATTGGCAATCCTGAAACCTGATCAGGAACAGGGACAAGACTAGGCAAATTTAGTTATTCCTTCCTTACACAGTATTGTTTTGTTAAGGCTGTGAGGGTTATTCAGACACAGGAAGATGGACTGAAGTGGATGGCACACTAGAAAAAGACTATTATCCATCCAGCGTACAGGTCCAGACCTGAATGGTTATGGACCAGCCTTCATTTGATGTGGCTAGAGTCGCATTAATCTACTTGTGCAAAGAAGAGTATGTAGGCCACCAGGCCTCATTAGGATGAAAGCGCATTGGTAACAGGTCCTAGGCCCTCTAGTCTGACCTCCTCGTCCATTCTGCACAGGACTTTTTGCTTAGACTTCTGTCAGTGTTTTGTCAACTCCAGCTTAAGAGCTGCAATGGCAGAGCCTCAGCTATCCCCTTGAGCCAACTCTAATACATGCTATTATGATTTCAGGTTCTTTTTCCTATGTCTAGCCTAGACTTTAACCCTTATCTGCTTATGTGAAATAAACAGTAATCATGTCTAACTTGAGACAGAATGATTTACTTGTTTCTCAACAGCTAGGTTCCCTCTGTCCTCCAAGTGTGTTTTATCACGTGTCCCCTTATTCAGAATTTTAGATGTGTCTCCTCTAACTCCGGGACCACTTACACTATTCAATCAGTTAGAATATTCACAGTTTTGAGTGCCTGAACTTTTCTTCAGATTTCCACTCAAAATCTGAGAAGCACTCCTTGGCTGATCCTTTACTTTGCTTGAACAATGTCTCTGAAATCTCTTACCATTTATGCTGCTATTTCAAGCTCTCCTTGAAAGAGCTGGTTACTAAAGCTAGCTGGCCTGCCCATGACTTCTAGGGCAAGTGGAACAATCACAGGTCTGCAAGAGAAGACCAACCAGTTTTGAAATTATGCAACTGTTACTTGTGAATGGAGTTTGCTCACACAAATCCTTCCCTGTGTTATACTAATAGCACAAATGTTTGCCAGAGCAGCAATATTCACTTTCTGAGGTCTTCTCACACAGTGCCATCTAGCAGGCAGAATATTTTATCTGGAAAACAATTAACAGTAAGGTTGGTGTAGACTCATTGGCAAAGAATAATTCTATTCTTCAAGAATAATTCTGTAAGTCTATTGTTTGGGTCCTCTTTGGAGGAAATTCTTCCACAGGAATAGGATCAGCCCTCACCTTCCCACAAACAAGAAATAAATTGCCTTTGACAGGTCTGAGCAAACTCTCCCACCAGCAGTGTTAAGCCTCACACTTACAACCAGCTACCAATGGATTAATTCTTTCAACAGAAGTAGGTTTAGCATTTATGAAGATAGATGGATAGTGATACCTCCAGCAAGGTACCTGGAATTCTCAGCACAGAAACAGAAATAGAAACACCACACTCAGCCAATACACATTCTCTGGAGCCTGTGACACTGCAGCACCTTACAGTTATTCTAAACAAGGGGAACTCTTCAAACTCTACTTGTTGCCCTATCATTGAATAGCTGGCATTTTCGCATAAGACATGACACATGTTAGAGCCCTGACAGTGGAAAGCTATTTTAAGATGACTCCAGTGCTGCTCTAAGTCACTGCACAGGTCAAGTTAGGCATTCAAGGTATTTGCTCATTCTGGTGTGCATCTTTCAAAGGACATTGCATTTAATTTCCCCTTTCACCGAGACCAGCATTTAAAGGGTTTGTGTCAGCTAATAGCTGGAATATCATGGAGTCATTTCAGAGAAATTCAAAGGCTGCCATCACCACTATCACAAATACTAGTCACTACTGACCTGGCTTGATTGAAACCAGTGACAAAAGACTGAGAGTCTTAATCCCTCACCAGCAAACTGCCTGGCTCCATGTGATACAAAGGAAGACAAAAAAGAAGAGACTGACATGTTTTTGTGTGGTATTCCTCAGCCTACGGTTTGTTTGCATACATCACTTCTTGTTTTGACTGTGCTGTTGCTGCACATGCCTCATTTATCCCGAAGTACTGCTATTTTTCCTTTTAGTTTCCTTTTTTAGGGAATTGTCCTTTCATTTCTTGTCAGCAGATGAACTCACTTTTTTTCTTCTCAGTTGCTAACTTTTAATTTGTCCTTTCTTCTTCAGCTGCATTTTGAGCTAGTTATATACTACTATCTGACAGTGAAATTACTTTTTTTTTGTGTTATTTCATCTCCAAAACCCTTTCTTTCCCCAGGAAGTGAAAAACCTAATGACAGATAATAGTAATATCTTTTGAAACAGCCAGGGCAAAGCCAACTAAACCCAGTTATTTATGCCACCTGTTTTCTCCTTGTACAGATTGGAGCAGTGGCTGTGCTCTTATTTCCAATTTTATAATACCTTCTATTTGCAAACTATGGGTAGTGGGAACAGGTATTGCCTGGCCCTGCCACAACAAACAGGAAAACTGACGGGTAAAAGCCCAGAGAACTGAAGTGTTTCCACCCAAGAAACAAATTACATTGGAAAAGCCTCAATCAACCTAGCTATGTGTTTACCTTTATCCAGACTTCAAAATCTCACTTCTAGTAATAGATTATGCAGTAGCTTTCTACATTTATTAATAACCCTGCAAAGCTATCTCAACAGGACTGTGCAGATAACTGCCAAAGAAAAAGTCCACTGCAAAGCCACAAATAAGAAATCTGATCTTTGCAAAATTAGCACCCATGGAGCCCTGCAATCAGGGGCTATCAGCAACTCACAGGTTCCAACACTAAGGTTTCCAGGTGAAAACTCCACAATCTATTGAATGCACATTCCCCATCAATAAACATTAATGGATAACCTAATGCCTCCTACCCAGTGTGGTGCAAAACCCATTAAAGCCTCCCTCCTGTAGAGTATGGCCAGAACATGTTTTACATGCGTATCTACAACCAAGTTCCCTATAGCAATTGTGCATGCAAAATGACTTTTACTTTTGTTTTACAAAATATTTTTTTCTCATTCTGTATCAACACAGCCATATGCTGTACCTCAGAGTGATGCCTTTGGACATCCCTCTCACAGTAACGTGCTTGCACAACGCATTGCAAATGCTCCTGTACCATCCACTGAACTTGAAGTAGAGCATTCAGTATGAGAATACAATTAACAGGTACACGTACAAATTTCAGCATTATAAGTGCAACAATTAAAATATAAAAAATGTCATATACTAAAAGAAGTTCTAGAGCTGACATCTAAAATAGCAGGTAAGCTGACTTCAAGGAATCAAGTAATAATTTAAAGATACCTTAAAGTAGCTTATTAAAGGCCAATAAAATGAATAGCAGCTTTAAGCATATTACAAACACAAGTAGCAGAGGTTAAACGTCGTGTGCAAAGAAGGGCTAAGTAGTTATAAGCCATAATGAAACCACTCTGACTTGAAAAGTTGTCTTAAACACAAGTTATAAGAGTATCTTATAATACATTTACATTAAAAGTATTAATATTAGTATCTGTAAATTGTAAAACAGGTCTTTTTGGCAACTTGCACATGGATTAGCCCAGTCCAAGTGGACTGACTTTGCAAAGCCAGGCTAGAGAAATTAGTTCCCAAAAGGTACTTTCTCCTACATATTGCTGTGATTTCAGGGACATGTCCCAGGACAGATTGTGCTACAGGAAGCCAAACTATGGATTCTTCCTCCAGAAGAATGGGAACGGGGAAAATGAACTTTTTGAGCATATGAAGGGACTACAGAAATCATCAGATTATTACTACCTGAGCAACTTCATCTTCAGCGCAAAGTGGGAAGGTTAGCAGCCTGCAGAGAAAGAGGTCCCAAGCTCTCACCCACACCAGTTAGTCTAGACTAAAGGCACCACCAAGCTCAGAAAACAGTTTTCTGTGGATGGAAGATGTTCAGGAACAAAGACATTCGCTGGGCTCAGAGGAAGAGCAGACACTTGTGCATCCAGTGTGTCAGCTCTAGAGGGTTGATTAATGCTCAGAAAAAAGTTAATTGCACACCCTCACAGCTTTTACCTGGCACACTCTACCATAGAGAAGCTCATTGACAAGAGCAGACTCATGGCAAAATATTTCACATTGGAGGTGGAGGCTGGAAAGGACACGGCCAGATTATTGCCAAAACCAGCGCTCTAGCTGCACCACATTGTACTGGCATATAAATATATGGTTCAGCCTGGCAATAGCACCTCTCCAAGGACGACCTCCTCAGTTTTGCAACACACTCTTCAAGAACTATATTCTTGAGACTTATTTTAAAAGTCAGGATAGAGCCCTGTGCAGTCATCTCAGTTCCTGACTGAACACTACTTAGCCACTGCTTAGGCTTTTAAAATCCTCAAGGAGCAGATGCACCCTTACTGAGAATCAGCTGTAAATTCTAACACTAAATACATCTAAGTCTCTTCATTAAATGAGAGACAATTAACTCTCTGAATGCTCTCATGCTTCTTTCCATAACTACACTCATCATACTCTTTCAGACTAGCATGGCAAACCTAGTTCTGTCCATCAGGATATGTCACTGGTCACCAAACTGCTTCTCTTAACACAAACAAAAAGAATGTATTAAGAGCAATAGAGAGGGGCAGCTAAGTATTTACATAAGGAAAGTAATGAATGAAGAGGGCAAAGTTAAGGTTGCAGACATCACAAACCACAAAACAAGATGAAGGTTTGTCAGACAAGGAACAAGAAAGTAAAATATTTAAGTGTTCTTGGAACAACATTGCTGTAACATCCATTCTATATGTGGTGGTTTAAAATGAGTACCACAACACACAAACATTGCAATGAGCATAGATCATGCCAAGTTGGTTATCAGTTTGGACACAGAAGAGGGATGGAGAAGGCAGCAATTGTACAGCTAGCCTACCTTGGAGCCTTTGTTTTGGCTAGTTCCTTGGCCTTGGTGCAAAGAGGCTTCTCAGAACTTCAATCAGAAGTCAGAACACCCTGTTGCACTAGCACTGAAATTTGTCAGGCAAGGACCAGAGCTCACCCTTCAAAACAGTATAAAATATGTTTCCTCAAAAGACTAATAACAAATTATACTAGGACACTGTACCCTCCTGAGAAATCTCCCAGCCATATTCTTAGAACTAGGAGACAAAATGGTCACTATTTTTACAGCTCCTACTATACACATTTGCTTCTCTGTATTCATCACAAGTAGTATACAAACTCCTGAAAACAAAGATTGAATTTAAGCTATGCTACACAGGAAGGATACAGCTATAAGAAAGGAACCTGTAGATGTTCCAACAGTACTTCACCTACCTGAGCAAGGGCTCAAGCTACTGTGTCCCTAATTCCTCCTGTGAGTTTAGGGTACAAAGATACAGAGAGCAACTCACACCTCAAAAGCACATTTCTAGGCTGCACACAGCTTGGGCAGGTATGGCTGCTCTGGCTGTAGCTACATTCAGAAAGCTCTTACAGCTAGTATCTAGGAGTATTAGCGTTCAAGCAAACTAAGACTCTAATGGAGTCTTGATTACAGAAACTGAAGATTAGAAAGATACTGGTCATGCTAGAGCTGCTGCTGGTTCCTGCAATGTAGGAAGCATTACTTCAATCCTTGGGGCAGCGCATTTGCTTTTTAGCTGGGGCCTCACTTCAGTCAGACCTTTGAGATCTCACAATAGCAAGCAACTCTTGGAGGAACAATGTGGGAAACTCCAGGACTCATTAGCAAAGTTTCATGCCCACACGTGAGGGCGGCTTCACCAGTTTAAGTGCTGCCTTAGGGAATGTCTGCTGCAGTCACAGATACAGGTAACAAAGATATCCAAGTTAAATTTAGACTGCAGTTGGTACCAGGCTACTTAGTTTAGCCACAAGAGCACAAAGCTCTGCATAAGCTAACTTGCCTAGCAGGCCTGGGGGTTGTGCTTTTATTAGTAGATCTTATGCTCTCTTAAAATACACCTCCTCAATTCTTCTAATATACTGTGTGGGAAGAATATGCCTCACAGTAACTCAACTGTTAAGTGGATTTGTATGCATACCTCCTACACAACTTGAACATTTAGAGAATTTCCCACCATATCCTCTCCTATATATATCTTGCTGCATTAACTCAATCACTATTTCAGAGTCTTTTTGTTCTCTGAGGCTGTGCTAGGCCAGTCTCTGGTTTGTTGCTAACTGGCTACCTGCTGCAGAAGAGCTACTGTAAGTTTTACCCTTTTGAACTATTCTATCCACAAATGCAGAGTGAGGAAACTCTTAAAATCCACCCCATTTATTTCAAAGTTGAGATTTTGTAATTGGGTAGTGAGTACAAAGAAGGCAGAAGTCTTCCTTTCCCCCAGCTTTCCGTCCGGGGACTGCATCTTGTCTTTGTTTCAAAGGGAAAACGTGCTAAAATAGGGGTATACAGTGCTCTCCCTTCACTCCCTGCACTGACCGAGGGAAGGGAATTGGTTCGGTGGGGGTATCAAGAGAAATCTAGTACCAAAATGGTGGTTTTGAAATATTCCACTAGTCAGCCAGGGTTAAATGATGCAAAGTATGCTGGAAAACAACTGGAATTCTCAAGTCATTGGAAAATTAATTAAATGATGTCGCCATGGCAGATCAGCTAGGACCAACTGAATTATGGCTTCCCATCTGCTGTTGCTCACACACCTGTAAAAATGGCTTCCTTGAGACATACATTTGAAGGGCAGACAGCAAGTCATATTTTTTGTTCTTTATATGTAAATTTAATATATTAATTTAGCAACCTAATCATGTATATTGCAAAGATTTTTATCTATTTGCAACAGAGCGTACTATTACATTTCTGGATCCTTGTTTTTGGTAGCATGTATGCTGCCAATACACATCTGGCATATAAACTGCAGATGAACATTCACAGATGGCATAAAATACCTAAGCAAATGGTTTGCCCAAATATAGATGTGGATGAAATGACTCAGAGTGCATTGCTGGCAAAGTTCTGCAAGTATGTGAAGCTGTACATGAAATTTCTCTGCAAATAACTTTCAGACTAATGCCTGTACTCAATGCTTAAGGAAACCTGCAACAGCAGTTGATCACCACCTGGATTAAGTTCATATGAGTTAAAATTTCATATGGTGTCTAGATACTAGATTTCTGAAGACAGACTTCTGAAGGAAAAATGTTCATAACTTGTGCTTTTTTTCTTCCCATTGCACGCGCAGTTACCATAATTACATGGACAAGCAGAGCAAACAGTTTCTGTTCAGATGACCTCAGTTCATCTGTTCAGATGTCTCTGCATTGCGCTACGGTACACAACTTGTACACGGCTTACATTATACTGCAGTTTTGAACAGCATGTCCCAAATGTTTAACCACAATCGATACTAAGGCAACTATAATATGTAAACACTAATTAAATATTTTCACCTGTGCTAACATGTGAAATGGATGAGGAAAGCTGAAAGCATGTGCCTAAAAATAAACATAAACATTAGTACCTTTATGAAAGAACAATGATTTGAGTTTACTGTTCACCATCTGCTGTGTACCCTTTGTTTCTTCTGTTCCTTCATCTCTTACAAGATTAAAATAATTTTATTTTAAACTTAAATCCTATTAAATAAAATCTCCACTGTACAGTGTCTCTAATCAAAATATATCGACAGTCAAAGAAAAACCCAAAACAAAAAAAACAAGCACAGTGGGAGAGCCATGCCTGTGGTTGCAGGATTTTGTCCTTAATGAAAAGTCTTACTTAAAGGGTGGTTCGTTCTTTTGGAGAAATGGCATAACTCCCATCTGGTTGCCATACTGAAGCAATTTGGCAGAAGTGATAATGGATGCTGGGACTCCAAACTGCTCCCACACTCTTTTCCCTGTCTCTAAAGGGAGTTGCACAGAGCCATCACTGAACTGTTAATGGGTGCAAGATGTGTATTTTTGCAACACTGATGACTGTGAGCATGTGCAGGAAATGAGAGGTGGTAGGGCTTTTACAGCTAAAGGAACCACTTAAAATTCTGTTAGTATTCAACTAACATGTATTTTCCTCCCTTCTCTCACTACTAAGGCATCTGTCTTCCTTCTCATCCTCTCAATGTGGCCGTGAAATGACTGGAAACTCAAAACAGACTAGCAATGCCTGTGGAGTGAACCATAATTGTTCCTTATGCACTACTGGTCCCCTGGGGAAGATTTAGATCAGACATGGTGCAAACCTGGCTAAGTAACAGGTCATAGTAATCAAGCAGCTTCACCATACGGAAACAGACACTAAATGTGTGTGAGCTGAGACACAAGTATGTGGGTTTCTCTGCCAACCAAATCTTCATTAGGCATCATAATCTATGCTGGATCTTCTTTACAGCATCATCTCATTGTCAGCCCTGAGCAGAGACTAACACTCAAGACAGGGACTGATGACCATAGAGAAAGCTCACTGTTTTCAAACACCAGTGTAAGAGATGCAGAAGGACTAGGGAAGGAGCATAGCAGGTCTTAAAATCTGCCTGCAAGGAAACAATTAGAACACTTCAGTTATACAAGATGCTACTATCTAGATATATGCAGGTACAGCAAGTTAGAATCATTAATCCACTCATCCACAAAACAGTTTCAAAGGATACTCTGCGAATGCTTTCATAGTGTCCAATCATGTTTTTCAAGAAAGACAATAATTTGAGTGTCTACTTAGCAGGTCTCACACAAGTGAAATTTGCACCAAACTTGGAACTAATAATTCTAAGGAGTCATCTGAATGAAACATTAATTTCAGGGTGGAGGGAAAGTGGGTGGAATCATTCAAAATGCCTGGCAAAAAAGTGTTGCATATGTAGAGCAATCCCATACGAATGCCGCCCATGTTTTGGATTTAAGGACAACACTGAACAGAGACAGTTCACTGAGTAAATTCTTACTTCTAGTAATAATGACTCCTCCCAAATAAAGCCACTAGGTCCTAGGATAAATTTAGCCATAAAGGTTTCTCCAAGTGGTATAAAAAAAACCCAGTAAATCTAGTTATTTCACAGTATGGCAAGAAAAAACCTCAGCTGGTTATTTCCAGAAGGTGTTACTGACATGAACATGGGGGTTTTTTTGGTATTAACCTGGTATATTCCCTTAAAGCAAGTCAGACATTAGGATTGGATAGGAAAAAGGTGTTTTTTCTTTCACTACATCAAGTGTTCTGTAAAAGCTGATATAAGCTGTACAAGTTGGTTCAAGTACATACAGTAGCTTTTGGACAGATTTGACCCATACAGTTGCTTCCCTGTGGGAGGTGAAATTCAGGATGGAGTACTGTGTTGAAACAGTGACAAGCTGTAGCAACCTCAGCTCCTCTTGGTGCTAAAATTAATGGCAGATTTCCTTCACTTTCCCCAGGACTGGTCTGTGATGTGACTATTGTTACAACAGAAAAAAATTAATTCTTACAGAAATTATCCCAACTGTAGTCATGTCTATAATAAAATTACACACCTAAAGGTTCCCCAAGTTGAAAAGGAGGAATGATACAATTAAAATATTAACAGTGCAGGTAATACAGTTCCTTACCCAAGCTTTCTACTTTCCAAGACGGCAGCACGGTGTGTAATTTAGGGTATGCTGTGTATTCTCAGCAACCAGATGGCGGTAAAAAATCCTGCAGCATTTTGTGCTATTTCAATCTGGGGAGTTACGTTTTTATTCCATGAACTCTACTTCCTTGGCTCCAGTTCAGACAGTTCTGGCTCTTATATGCTTTCCAGTGTGGAGTACTTTTCATCACCTCCTTGAAAACCAATGCAGTATCACTGAGCACCATCAGTTGGGAGGTACTCTTCTGAGTACAGTATATGCTGGGTTAAATCTAGCTCACTGATTGTGGTGCTACTGCTGTGGATATCAGCAAGGCCTCCCCAGCGACCACCTCATGAAGTAGCAAGCTCTGCACAGAAATGCGTATCCCAGAACTACCTTAGTACCACAGTTCATCAGCTGCTCTTGAGCTTCTTGTGAGGCCAGCTCTGGAGAAAGGCTACAAACTGCAACAGGTACCACACTGGGACATGGTACAGCCACTCCGCCAAACAGATCCATCATTCTCCACCAGCATTTCTAATGATACAATACTCTTCTGCCGATACCAACCCAAGCGACCAACATTTTAAAAATGAATACTTGCTATTTGTCATGGTTCAGCCCCAGCCAGCAGCTGAGCCCCACGCAGCTGCTCGCCCCGTCAGGAAAACACGGGGCAGCATGAGAACAGCAAAGGGCAAATGGCCTCGAGTTGAGATAACGACCTTTAATGGGCCACCAAAGGGAGAGGGAAAACAACAACAAAGCCGCAGTAGTTATACCGGGGTGTACACAAACGCGACGACAAACGGAGCACTTTACCGATCGAGGACCGACCCGACGGCCCAGCCGCGCAGCCCCCAGCCAGCCCGTCCCGGAGCAGCCCCAGGCCCCCCCGGCCACCCACTTTTTATAGGGGCCTGAGGGCCCGTGGGATGGAATAGCAGCCGGCGGGCTCACCTGGGCCGGCTCTGAACAGTAACCCCAGCCTGGCCAGAGCCAGGACATTATTACAGCTAAAGCTACTGGATTAGTGACTTAGCTTGGGTTTTGTGAGTGAACACAACTCTAGTTTTGTAAGGTATCCAATTGTTTGTAGACAAACAAGAATTTTGGGCATGCGTAAGTTAAAATGAACCCCCATCCTTTGAGATACGAGACAACTGTAGTGAATTTCTACTGTGCAACTAGCTACAGTTATCGAATCACAAACTGGTTAAGAAGTCAGTACTTTGACAGATGAGGAAGACTGTCAGAAATTAGCATAGGCTTTATCTTTTCAGCCAGAAGTCTACCTTGTGATTTTTCAAATTTTACCAAATTGTTGGAAAACTCTTCATATATACGTACACTAACATCTTCCTAACACCTGCGTGCTTCTAACATGAAGCATGTACACGCTTCAAACTTAAACAATTAGCGTGCAAAGAAGAAATCCAGTTAGTTCTATTCCCCAGCTATTCTAGGCTGTCTGAAAGTTTTAGTCACAGAAATTACATTCTGTCCAGGAGTGAATGACATATTACATTTCTTTGAAAGTAGTGCATAACCAAATTCTTCTCAGCTGCTGCAAATCTATTTCTGCTGAAACAGCCAAGTTTCTCTCTGGATTTTTTTTTCAATATAAATTTCCCAAGAGATAAGTAGATTCACTAGTACCCTGACTCTTTGTAAAACAGTAGGGAAAACTTGACCAATTAATTTTGCTGGCTGCTCTGTATTGCTGTAATCTAGTCCCAGTGCAGAATGATGCAGTCAGACTCCCCAGAAGTCAAAAGTATCTATGTTCAGGTTAATTCCTCATAATTCTTCATTCCTCATAATCCTCCAAGTACTACTCCTTGGCTTGTCAAAGCTCCTCCTCACAAACCTGTGCCAAAAGCAGAGAAGCTCAGAAATGCCATCTACTACTTCCATCAAATCACATTGACAGATTTACTCACTGACATCTGCCAGTATCATGTTTTAAGCGCTGCTGCTTAAGTCCCTATTGTTCCAAACATTAGGCTTAAAATGAAGACATTTTACAAAAAGAGATTCAATCCCTTTGCAATGTCCATTATCATATTAGGTCACTTCTACCACTGTAGTAGTCCTACAAAAGAGCATTTAGAAATTCACTCCTAGACAATTACTTTAACACTGAAGAAACCCTGCATGAAGTACCATATAAAGCAACACACAGAAAAGACGTCCTCTCAGGACACTCCGGAAGAGAAGTCTGGTGATGTGACCTAGCACTAGCCCTGGAGTGATAATTACCAGTGAGGAAGAGCCAGAAACTCCTTCCCAGCTTTTACCAGGAAGCCTTTCATGCAGGAGGCCCAAGAATCCCTGGGCGTTCTCAATCCCATAGTGCAATTCAGAAGGAAGGGAAGGAGCTCGTGGAAGTTTCCCCAGGGTTTGCAGAGGCTCCCACATTTGGGCTGGTGGGAGAGGTGAGTGCAGAGTGATCTGCTTCTCATGGGAATATAGTGAAGACAACTAAAACCACTGGTAAAAGATTGGGATTCCTGAGATATTCCACAATCCAGAACCATCTTCAAGGGAGCTAAACACTATCCTCTCCCCAGACTAATGTGATCTTTCTATTAAGGGATGGGAGCCTAACCATGTTGAAGCGTACATGCCATATACACACACACATCCATATACAGTCCAAAAAACCAAAGATATTTTGTACACAAAGCTTTCCAGCACTGTTGGTGTAGTTACATGTATAAATTGACAATTACACACTTGGAATACTCAAAATTAAGATGTAAAACCCCAATTTACTTGTTCATCAGGTGAGATTTGAGTCTCTTAGCCATGTAGACTAACTGCACAATTTATTGACTCTATCTTTTATTTCCCATTCCTGAAAATATATACCATTAGGGGTTTTCATTACTCTATCAATAGTATTTCCTATACCTGTAGGTCTTACCACAAAACACTTTTTATCAATCTTGTAACATTACCCCTCCACTTTACCTCCTACTTGCCACTAAATAAATCAACAAATGAATAAACGAATGAGTAACACAGAATCTGAAAGAGGCAAGTAACTTGTCATCTAATGCTGTGGTTAAAAACAACTGTGATAAATGAACTTAATTCACTACTAAGAGAATAAACAGTGACAGATGTAGAAAAGTTTAAATAAGCCTCCAGTAAGACTTTGTGCTATCCAGTAATGCAATATGCTGGACACAGAAAAAGGAAGATTGCATCAGCTATTAATTGTTTTGTCTCAGAACCGTGCCTAGTCACAGTACATTCTTACTGACCTCTTCATTATAGCATCATTTCAAAATTCAAAGTTCAGAGCAGAAATTATGTAGCTCTACACAATTTTGTTTCTGTATGGCAAAAAATGAGCACTTGGAAAATATGAAGGGAAGAAAGCAGATGAAGAAAAGTGAGCTCCAAAGAATACATCATTTTGCAAAGTAGTTCTTATATTTGTTCCACAAACAAGGTAGTGCTACCATAGGGTTTGCTTTATGTGCATTGTTACATTACTTTATCACCAAGAGCATTAATGTCCCTTTTATGAAATATTCAGAGAAAATTATATTGCTGCAGCCTACAACTAGAGGCTATAAAACTTGCTAATGTAACAAGGAATATTGCAGTTGTTTCAATAATTGTGACTTCAATTAGCATGTTAATACAGTTAACACTAAGCCCAAAACTTGTTCAGACTAAGGAAACTGTAAACAAACTATTTGGCTCTGTTAGCAGAAGTGTTGCAGTACATCCTGAAGGTCACGCAACAGGGAAGAGGTACGTAGCCATGAAGCATTCTCCCACTCAGCGCTGCAGCTGGTCGAAGCTCTGTTATGAAGAGGCTGTACCAAAGGCTTACTGTTTACAGTTGTGTTTATTTTGTTTGCTTCCTGTCTTAATAGCTTACATCACTGTGACTAATTTTCAGCCCAGAACTCCTGGAAACATCTCCAAGTTTACATGTTTTCACAGAAATAATGTTCTCTAGGACTATCCCTCTTCCCAGAAAGGTTGTTTAGTGTCAGTGTTGGAGAGACTTGGAGATTTGAGAACTATCTGAAAGAAAGTAAGCTCCAAATACACGAGACCTTTACACACAGCTACTAGTTGAAAAAAGTGTGAATGTAGAATTTTCTTGCTTTTTCAATTTTAACACATGGCTAAGCTGGTTTAGCAAGTGCTCCTCAATATTTAGAAGCATTTAAATTACAAGGCCAAGATGCAAAAAGTTAACGGTATCACCCACAGCAAGTGCAATCTTCCCACCTGAATCTTCCTTTGTTGCTAACTGGCTCTAGCATTTTTTACTGTTTCTTGGATTTAGAGCTACCATACTGTATTCCTACTCCTGAAGATAGTGAAGATGAATAACGCTCCTCCTGTTCTTTCACTGTTTCCTTCATCTGTGTCCTCATACCTTTCAGCTCTATTCAAACATCACTTATTCTGTAATTACTGTGACAGCTGAACTTTGTCCAGAAAATCTTTAGTCTAGGCCAGAGAGTTCGAATAAATACCAAACCCTGAAAAATCAACATTTGATTGTATGGCATGCTATCGGTACACATGGAAGCTTTACCATGATATCAATGAACTTTTACTGAAACTCTTGATTACTAGCCCCAGTTTTAAAAATAAAGCTGGTGCAGTTAGTTTTAGAAGGGGTGTGCAGAAAGATTTCACGATGGTTGGAATCAAACCAAGACCTCCTGTACCTCAGTTCACTGCCTTCATCTCAGACCTCCAAGAACTGCGCACAGGGTGCAGGACTCCAGCTGTGTGCATCATGTTTGAGGAGCATGGTCAGCTAAATGTGTACCAAGTAGTATTGCCAGATAGCAAGCCTCTGGCACCCAGTCACACCTTGGCTTCAGGAACAGCCCTGTTGATTTCAGCACTGGACTTGTAAAATAAGAGAATAAGCACAGGATTCACCATCTGGACCTCTGTGGATGCCCACAAAGCTATAAAGCTACTGTTCCTGAAGAAAATTTAATTTTATGACTTGTTAATGGTTTTAGATCTGGAACTTAGCATTTGCACTAATGCTTATTAAATTTAATATTAAACCTGGCTTGCTAGTTAAATTGCCACTTTTTTCTTGTCAGAAATCAATCCAACCCTTTCTAAGCTTGCTCAGTCCCCATTTACCAGGCTAAACAGTCTTACTGGCTTGCAAGTGCTCTACCTTATAGGAGAGCAAGTGTGCAGCACTGAACCTGACTATGGAAATAAGTTTCAGATAATAGTCCTACAAAAAAAAATGATGGGAGCAGCTTTAAAGCAGGGGCCCAAGGAGGCAGCGAACTTTCTGTGTACACATCTGAAAGCAGGGTTTGTAAGTTCAACACCTATAGCGTGCCTGGGTTTTAATCTCACTTCAGCTGGCTAGTCAATAGAGCTGAACATGTAATCTAAATAAAGAACTGGAAAACACTTCTATAAAAGTCTTAAACCATGGCTGTCAAAGCAGTGACCAATAAAGCCAACTCAATGATTACACCTCCCACATCTCTATTACCTATTCCTCAGAGGCCGGCAATTAATTGTTCCTTCCATTGATCCAGTCTGCCTCTGCCACCTTGCTTGACAGGCTGCTACAGCATTGCCAACGTTTGTTATGTTCCCACTTGCCCTATTTTTGCTTTGAATGGGCTTGTCTGTAGCTACCACATGCACTTCCAGCTTCCATTTCCATTGCATAACAGAAGACCACATCAGGAAGTTGCTGGCTTCACATTTATTTTTCTCCTTCCTGTAACTCTTCTTTGAACATGGTCCTATACATTCATCTGTAAAAACCACTGTTTTTATCTGCATCAGGAATGCTGTGCCAGAGCCTTTTTTTTTTTTTAAGTGTAAATGGGTGACTCATTCCCTGCTATACGAAACATCAAGGAAGTATAGGGTAAAATATGACCTATTAATAATTTTCATTAATTATTCATTAATTTCCATGTAATAAGTGCTCTTTCCAAATTCGGCATACCTGCAACAGGGGCTTTCCCATCTCTCACTATCATCAGCATGTAAAACTGCAGCAGAATCAAGTGATAGGTAAGGCTGAGCAGAGAAAACTTGTCCTTTTCTCCTTCCCAAGGACAGGCACAGTCCCATGGGTGTGCTCCAAATATTAGCTCTGAAACAAAGACTTCACCCAATTTCTGTGTCCTAAAAACTAGAAGTTGAAGTAAAACATACTGGCACATGCTTTTCAAGCTACAAGAGCCAGCTGATCCGAGAGTCAAAAGCGATTGTTGTGGTTTAACCCAGTTAATCCCTTTCCTCCACCTGGCTAGAGGCAGGGCCCTTCTAATCCTGGTTATAGTGTTCATTACTCCTTGTAGAAATGGATTAGAAGTCCCTTCAAGAGGATCAGAATTAAGATCAGGCCTTTACTCTTTCCAGGGAACTGCCCACTGGAAACTGGAACAGCATTTTCCTGGAAGAGTCCTCTTTTCTGATTGTTTTTCCTTGCAGCTCACATACTTGTGCCTCTAGGGTCAAGGTAGGTTTTCCATCCCACTTCCTCATGTCCTGTCTGTGGTCACAAAGTGAAACCACAGTGTGCCTCGCAGTGTGTACCCTCTATATCCTCTCCTGGTTAGAGGAACATGTACTCCTTATAGGTGAGATTCTGATCTACACAGGTGGGGAATAGGACACACTCTTGGAGTTGCTAGAACTTCCAGGACAGTTTTTCCACAGCCAAGATGAGGGAGAAAGAGACTTCCTTTGTATTACTGGAGTCAGCTAGCCAATTTATCCACATTGGCCCCTCTCCATCTCCCCAGTGTATCACTGCCCATGAATTGGTATACAATGGTGGTGCATTCCATACAATGGACTTCATCTGGATCTGTGGCTAACTGTGCGCATAGTTTATTATGACCTGAACAATCTCCTGCACTGCTGATTCCCTCAGATACTGGATACCTCCCCTCTGTGGTGATCCATTTGCCTGGATGACATACATCGTCCTCCTTGAAGGGATACCTTTCCTTCACACCTGAAGGAAGTCACCTCCAGAGGTTGAGGGCTTGCGATAGCTACAGTGCCTGTTGTTATTTCATCAGATCCAGACCTACTTCCTTCCAAGTAGATCAATCTGCAACAACGAAATTCTACTGTCCAACTTAATGGGTTTGTAACTAGGTCTTCACTAAATCTCTAGTAGCCAGTGATTACGAATGGCTCACTACAGTTATCATGATCTAATTTATCCTTCAAGGTGAATCTGTAAGAAAGGAAATATCAGATTACCAAGATATCAACTTCAATTTCATCACTAGTTTGTCCCTATCACTGCAAGCATGCTAAGAATGTGACTAGGAAATTATTTGGCAAGGGTATCATGGAGATCATCAGCAACATTGAACCCCATGGATACCTCAAGAAAGCAAAAGAAATTAGCTTATAATGCTGCTTGCTATGCTTCATCTCATACATCCTCAACGGCTCTAAAATTGCTATTTACCATTACTTTGTGAGATTAGTCTTAGGAATATCATAAAAAAACAGAGAAAAGACTAGCGATAGCAAAAAGGAATATCTGAGTGTGTGAAGTACTGCCCTAACAGCCACAATCTCAAAAAAAAAAAAAAAAAAAAAAAAACCCAAACCCTGGACTCCTTCACAGNCTGGACTCCTTCACAGCTTATTTTTAAAACTCAGTTTCTGCACCAATCCTTCAGCTCCCACTGTACAAGTGGAGTCATTCAAAAAGGAATCATTTGAGCAATTCCCACAGGAATATTAGAAATAGTAAGACTTGTTCCCTGTTTGACATGAACACTAACCAGAGCCGTGACCTAACCTTGCCGTCTTGCTTCAGTAAGTACAAACAGACCCATTCTTACTAAAGAATACAAACTCTTCTCTCCAGCACTTTCTCCCAGAGAACACAGGCCATTGGAGAAGGTTAGCTAATTTTGTCAGGTCTTCACGACAAAAGTGTCAAGGTCATTTCATCCTGCACAGATGCTGTAGAAAATGTCTGGCAGTACCTGATTTCTGACATTTGAAGCAGCACTCTGATTCTGCTAATGTGAGCAGTTGTACTGTATTTTTTGCCAAGGCCTGAATCTGGCTCTGAATAGACCAAGAAATAGGAGCCAGAATGGGAGATACAGCAGTAGTTTCTTCTGTTTCCTAACATTTGCCTTACCCACTCTTTGCAGGCCCTCCACATCTGAAGCAAAAACTGGAAGCAGTCTATATATATTCAATAATGTCATGTTAGACCACTACCCCACTCATTGGTAACCTGTCTGGCTCAGTTGAGCCAAGGAAAGGCCCATTTTAAATGAGCCAAAAGGGAAAGCTATAAAATCACTGATCTCCTCATTGCAAATAACTGTTCCTGAATTCTGAGTCACTTCATTTCAATCAGTTTGCTTATACTGCCTTTAACTATACATTAAACCAATGCAAAAATATCCATCCATATTATACAAGTCATTAAATGTAAAAATTAAAAATGTAAAAGGATTATTTACCATTCACATACAGTCCCTGCCCTGTATTGAGCATTGGGCATCATATTGTATTGCAGGTTGGCAACTGACCTTTTGTTTCAAGTGCTGAGTTTTTGCAAGTAAGAATACAGCCAGTGAAGGAAGGCGGTTATGACTTGCTAATGTCAGCAGCAGAAACCTTTGTGTTCAGCTGATAGCAGCTACCCTCCAGAAAGTAAAACCATGTCTATATTAGTACCCAGTGGAGTAAATTTTTCACTAGTATGTGCAAATCTGTACAAAATGTTTTAATTTGTAAATGCAACTTCATATTACGCTTATATCTACCTGATTTTAAAAAGCAAAGCATTCAAATGAATCCTGAAGTCAAGGAATGCTGCATTTTAAGCCTTTGGTATCATAATGGAAACAAACTAAAAAAAGTTAAAGACCAGCTTTTTTTCAGGTCAACTTCAATTTATACCTCCCTCCTTCTATTAAATGGGAATAATCCCAGAGAAGCAAAAGAGTATTTAAAAGATCTAAAAGATTATTTTCATAAGTGCTTCCATGGTGACATACTATAGAAAGGCTGTAGAGCCTGTTCCCTGTTTTCGGAACAAGTTTGAAAGGCATTAAGTCAGAAAGCTACATACTGAATATGGTGATAACAATTTTAAATGCATACCTAATTCAAAGAGCAATGTCTGGCTGAAGCAAAGCCCTTCAAAGGAAAAACTTTTTTTACTTCAGCCTTCTCAGTAGAGAAACATTCATTTCTTTAAACTGAGTCCTCATACCAAAAGTCACAGCACAAGTGTCTCCCATTCTCATCACATTGCACCTAACCCCAAAAGTGGTCTCTAACAACCTGCCAGCTTCCTTTACCAAACAAAGCTAATTTCTAGTTTGCTGCTCTTTAGAGTAGTCATGCTAATCAAGCCAGCATATGACATTGCACTTACACACAAGCCTGCATTAAATACCCTTCTGGTTTCCATTCCTGGATATTTATCAATATGCAGTTCAGGGCAATGTAATTATACTGTCTAATACAAAAAAAAAAAGGAAGGTGGCAAGAGACATGCCCTCATTTTTCAGTCAACCACGTATGCTGAAAGGTATGATGCATTCTTCCTCTAAAAGCCACTTCTGTCTCTGGGTGGCCTCTGCCCTAAGAAATAAAAGGACATTGATTCTGCATAATTGTTTGCACAGGTACATTATCAAATTCAAGGATGGACATTAAACGGTTCCCTTAGCAACAAACCTTATCAGCATTCTTAGAATATGAAGAGGGGATATTTTTTCCTACAGAAAAGTTTCTCTGCTTAACAGCAGACCTCTTTCAAATTCCTGCTTTACATAGTGCTGTTTTTATCCCAGGCTACATATTAAGAAAGTAATGGTACAGTTCCAGTACTTTGAAAGCAAAAGCAGAAGCTTTCAGGTACAGGTTACCAGACTCTTGCTGCACCATTGTCCCCATTTGTTGGGATGTCTTAGGCCATTTCACTCAGCCACATTACAGCCCAGCCCCACAAATGCCTGCAGGGCTCACCTCAGCAGATAATGAACAGAAGAGCAGAGGCAGGGGTGGCTATATGGAAGGAAGGAATCTCACACTGGTTTTGTTGTTACAGACATTGTAATGTCAAGCTGCACCTTAATCAGTTCTGCCTGGTGAAGACAAGCCTTGCATCAGATTGAAAGCCCAGAATTCACAACGAACAAAGATATAGGACATATATCTCATATAGGACATATATATCTCAAATATATATCAAGACAACCTATCTCCTTTCAGCAGCAACCAAGCTTTAAAAAAAAAACAACAAACTAAACCGTAGGTTCTTCCTGAATGGTACCGCACAGGTGCCGTTCATCTTTACATTCTTGGCACACTCCTCCTTGTTTAGGGATTTGATCGAATAGCTCTCATCAGCAGGCCATTGCAGTGGCTTACGATTATACCTCTTTATTTCTCCAACTTAATTGTAATTGTGGCTTTTTGTTTCTAATGCACAACAGCCAAGCATATGGACACATCCTTTAAGCAGCTGGGTTAATGTTGCTTTCACCTCTGTTTCACTCTTCCAAAGCATCTCCCTTTATAACTGATGGAAATGTACCAAGATGCTGTTCTGAACACAAAGCCCTCTTCAAAGCTTGCTGCCTAATGTTGCATTGCTAAGTAGAAGCTATTTGTGATAAAATAAAGACAGATTCTTAACTACTTCTGAATGCTAAGCCTCATACTGGGTGGAAACACTGTGCATCTGTCAGCATGGATGCTTTTGTACATTTCAATTTCAGAGCAACTTGAGATGAAAACCATACCTGCAACTTTCACTGTCACAGAGTGCACTGACCTCTGGGTCCAGAGGCTCTCACATGTGAAGCTGGGTGAATGAGCAAACTCATCACATAGCATCAGTGCATCACTGCCATGTCTCCAGATGGAGACATTTGCTCCCTCCTACATAAAGCATGAGTACTGATGCAGGGAACATCAAATGCAAAGAATGGAAATGGCAGTCTTCTGACCAGGTAGCCAAGAAACCTGCTCTCCGATGCTGGAAAATACGTTCTTGCCTGTGTTTCAGTAGTTTTGCTGCTGTCAAGAACAAAACATGCTGGCAGAATAGAGAAGCTGTATGAACTCGTAATTGCCCCGAAACCAAAATACAGCTGGCAGGTCTAATTTTAGTCCACTAGCCCTGACAATGTCCTGTTAAGCCACCCAGCTCTTGTGCCATGGAAAAAGCTTTTGCTAAAAGCTGATATGCGCTTCATACTGGAATTAAAAAGGATGTAAAGTGGTAGAAAGTTGATTAAAGAGCTGGGGCTATCCTTGACCATATCTAGTGAACCAACGAATACTCAAGCAGAATTTGTGTAATTGGCCCTCAACCGCCAGAGCACTGACATCCCCTGCTTCTGCTCTGGGAAGTCGGAAATAAGAATTCTCTTCGACTCTCATCCTTGAACTTTAAGAAACAATTACAACACATACATGCTTCATCAAAGCCTTATTAAAGTACAGTAGCTACAGAGAAAAACAGGATAGAAAACTGAATGTTAGAAATTAAGAGCAGTGTCCAACTCTCAGTTTGATCATTTGACTTGAACTCCTTGCTACGCGTACCAGCAGGAGTCCAGTCAGGCCCAGTGATTTAGAGGTTCAGAGCTCAAAAACCAGTACCAATCATCCTGCTTTATAAAAAGGCTTGTTTTGACAAGCAAAAGCAGACCTTGGAGTATAGCAGAATTGCTTAGAAATGGGAACTCAAACAAATCGAAGTACTAGAGGCATTTTTCCTAGCAGCTCAAGCAGAATATTTCTGTATCATGCAAGTCCTCATAAACAAGGTCAGTCAGCCCTTCTTTCGTTCCAACATATAATCACTGGAACTAGGACATTCCTGATGGATACTTGCCTAACCTGTCCATAAAAATAAGCATGACAGATCTGACAGCTCTCTTGAGCAATGTTTTCTTCTATCTTTCTCCTAGCATTAGGAATCATATTCTACAAAGTTGTAGATTCCCCTTTTTGCTGTGTAAATCCTACACAGGATGACTACTTGATCTAGCTACCAGATAATACTTAGATTTCTTCACAAATTTTATAGCATACATTACTGGTAACTAGCCTACTTTCAGAACCTGGCCTTTTCCACATCTAAAGTAGGTCTAACATACTTGAGCAAGCTACTCTGAAAACACACTCACTGCAACCACAGCAGAGAAAAGTTTCTCTTGCTTCCCAACTCAACACAAGTGTGCCCAAGATCCTGATAAAGAATCATGGCATTCCCAGTGCTTTAGCCATCTACAGGGAATATGCACTGGCTGGTAATGGAAAAAGTACCCACAGTGACCTACTGAGCATTTCAGAGGTTTGGTAGCTTTGCTAAGGGAAGCCTATCTATGGGCATGTTTTGACCCATACGAGCCTTCAGAGTACAGTTAGTCTGGAAATGTCTACACACATCTTTAGGCCCCTTAGTGATTTTACCTTATATCTGAATGACCGGTTGCCTACAGCCATGGGGAATTCGACACCTGCTGTCGTATGTTAGCACAATGGGTTCAACCTTTATTGCAACAGTTTAGCAGAGAGTATAGGCACCTACTAGGTGATACCATCTCTCCTGATTATCTGCAGGTTTAAAGATTAGAATACTCAAAAAGGAAAGAAAGTGCTGACAGTACTTGCCGCTGGTGACAACCTAAGGACTGTTTGCATCCAGAGTACACAAAGTACTAGTATGACCTACTTACAGACACTTGGGAATCTTTTCCTTTTTTTAGGAAAATCAATGAAGTTTTGGGACAACACATCTAGAGATAAGGATCAATAGGATTTCAGATGACTGAAGGACCTTTCCCTTCAAAATCCTATTTCCTACTTGATTTGATATGGCTGGAGAACCGAACTGGCCCAGACTAGAGGTTGCACACCAAGGAACACTGGAAACTATCACCCTGCAGTACAGGACCCTCTGCTTGCAGCCCTGGAGTCACATAGATGCAATGGGATGCAATATCAGTACAGCAGATGTCAGGATAGCGTTTTGCACCTGCAGGTACCACAGATGCACAGAAACATGAAGAACTAATGCCAGTATGGACTGGTTCTATGTGATCATACAATAACCAACCACTGGCAAATCACCACCCTACACAGCTACACCAAAATCTCAATAAGCTTTTGATATTTATCAGATAATAGGAAGGAGTCCAGCTATGCAATTCCAATTAGTAATACAGTTCAAATCTAAGCTGTGAATTTTGCAGCAACAGCTCCCATCAGTGTCACGTTTGAGGCACAGGACTATGATATCTGGTCACTTCGAAAACCTGTACTTCTGACTTCACAATGCTAAACTCGGATATTAAACGTCTTCCAAGTTAGCCAGTCTTTAGAAGACTAATACATTTTAAAAGACATAGATGGCTGTGCTGCTATAATTTTTTTACACTGTCACTGAAATAAAGGGCACTGGTAAGAAACAACAAGTCTTAAAGTCAGCTTTTGCAAATTTGCATCTTGAGCTACCTGGAGTTTCTCTGAACTGCACACTGCAAAAGCTACATAAGCTTCACCTTTAAAAACAGGCATGGAATTTTAACAGATGCAGAGAGGACAGGAATTTAACATTTAATTGTAAAGATATTTTGCTATGTTCTTTTTCAAGCAGCCTTTCTCCAAGCCCAGAGCTTATCAAGTTTACTTGGAGAAAAGGTGCCCAACTCCCTCAGATATAACACCAATTCATACAACCTTCAATTGTTGCAAAACAGATAGAGTGTATTATTTGTTTGGCTATCCTATTTGTATAAACATCTAATGGCCTTAAGGTTGAGTCTGTATTACCTTTGTAATTTTCAAAGGAATTCTCGGAGCACTGTCTGATTTTAAGAAAAACCCTTTGTGGTGTATATAGCTGGTTTATCAAGTTACCATTTAAGTTTAATTAGAATAGTGTGGATAAATGTATCCACTCACCAGCTGTTAGTATACAGGCAAAACTAATGCAATTAGAAAATATTAAATACTTTCCCTTCTGTAGTTGTCTAATCCAGACTATCTGACTTAATTATATTTTTCTTGACGAAAATATAACACTAAAAAGGATGTTGTTTCTGCAAGGGTATAAGCTAAACAAAATCATATATAAAACTTTGTTTCTTTACATGCAATGATTTTATGAGACCACTTGGCTTTAAGAAAAATGCATTAGTTGGAATTAAATTTGCTTCACTTGCAGCATAATTGATTTCAGAAAGGTATTGAGTTTTGTTTGATATGTTTTGACTTCCAGCTAAAGTCAGTAGTCCAAACTTAAAAAATTTGCAAATCACCATGCTGGCACTAGCAGAATGCAGCTCCCCAACGAAGCACCGTAAATAGTAGGAGGTCGATACAGAGCTGCACAACCTAAATGAAAATCGGAATCCATGAAGCCCTATTTCCTTCAGATGTCAGCAGTGTTGACTTTTTAATAAGTTAAATATATCATCCTGAATGATGGTTTAAGAGTTTCTCTCCTTGACCAAATCTATTTGTTCCAAAATCATTAGTAAACGACTTGGACACAGGGAACCTTGCTTTCTCAGGAAGAAAAGCATGAAGTAAGTCACTTTAGGAAACGTGTTAATTTATTTCAATGTGAAGGTGTCGTGGTTCGGCCCCAGCCAGCAGCCGAGCCCCACGCAGCCGCTCGCTCACCGCCCCGGCAGCAAAACACGGGGCAGAATGAGGCAACAAAAGGGCAAATGGCTTCGAGTTGAGATAACGGCCGTTTGATGGGCCGACAAAGGGAGAGGGGAAATGACAATAGGGCTGCAATAATTATCCCGGGATGTAAACAACCGCGATAACAAACGCAGTACTTTACCGACCGACGACCCGACAGACCAGACGGACCAGAGGCACAGCCCGCAGCGAGACCGTCCCGGAGCAGCCCCGGGCCCCTCCCGGCCAGTCCCTTTATAGGGGCGTGACGTCACGTGGTGTGGAATAGCGGCCGGCCCGGCCCGGCTCACCGGGCCCGGGCCTGAGCATTAACCCCGGCCTGGCCACAGCCAGGACAGAAGGTTAATATAACCATGTATGGGCACCTCAAAAGTGAAGCTACAAATGTAGTTTGTCTTGCACATTGCTGAACCTTCTAGGTATATTTTAATTGCTTCTTAATTTGCTCCAAATATTAAGGGCTAGCAACTTTCTGTAGGGACATCGCTGTACATGACAATTTTCAACTCAGATTTACCAGATTACAGAATTTTTAATAGCAGTGAAAAAAAATTACAGTTAAGTATTTGCTACAGTGGTTCAGCTTCAATATATAAATATACAAGTTAAACCACTTAGAGGTTCAGGTTGGAGATTAGGAGAAATTTCTTCTCTGAAAGGGTGGTCGGGCATTGGAACGGGTTGCCCAGGGAGGTGGTGGAGTCACTGTCCCTGGGTGTGTTTAAAGAAAGGTTGGATGTGGTACTTAAGGACATGGTTTAGTGGGTAATAGGTGGTAGGGGGATGGTTGACCTAGATGATCCTTGAGGTGTCTTCCAACCTCAATGGTTCTATGATTTTCCATAACTACTTGCCAGTTTGACATTCAGTAATATTATATTCCAAATGAGTAAGAGCTACAAAACCTCCATGAGCGAGCTACAGATGCATGCTGTTTATAGACTGATACTTAATTTCTTTAGTGTGAAATTTGGAACCTCCACCTAGCAGTGGTTGTCATTCAATGACACCTCCTTAAACAAAAGTGCATCTCACTTAGTCATACAAGGCTCAAACTCCTAAACTGTCTTTTAAATAAAACACTTATGATTTCTAACAACAGTCTCCCAACAAAAATCCTGCATTTCTAAGTTTGAGGAACATTCAAAAAAATATCTGACAGACACACACTGCTCTTTGCCATCAGCTAATTCTTTTCTACTTATCTTTGATGGCTTTTGTGCACTACCTGCAACCCAGAAAAATCACTTTGAGTTCATATAATATGTACAACAAGTAATTTTCATTCTTTATGTACTCAATTTTCAGCCAAAATTGACCTGACAGAACTCTTTGACCTGATCAGTTTCTAATATGGACCAAAACTGAAATGTTAACCAAAATTTGTCTTAGTCTAGTGAAAATATTTTTCCATATTTTGCTGCTGAAAATCCTCAGATACATACAAGACTTACCCATATGCAAAATGCACACTTTGTCTTAGATTTGCACTTACTATAAGGAATTACTAACAGTTAAATACAAGACTTTTCATGGGACGGATCTAAGTTCTTCAATGCCTCTTTAGGGGTAGCAGGCCTAAACTTCATTTGAGATACAGAATCAATGTGCTTAGCTGACAAGCATTTTACACTATTATTACATGATAATTTGCTTTGCTGCTCCTGCAAACCACTTCAGCCAAAAAATCCAAACTTATACAGAGATAAGCTATCTGTTTTGCTTACTTTCACATAATCTCCAAGACTGCATTATTAGCTGCAGTCTCCTGCAGGGACTCCACTACACTAATGGCTTGACAGTCTGTGCCCCAGAGAGCTCACAAGCATGAAGGTGCCACTTTACCAACTGTCTCCCAACACTGCTTTTACAAAAAATTGATCACAAAGCTCTTTGAGTTTAGTGCTAATTTTAACGTCCTCTGGTTAGCAGAGCAAGGACATTACTGGTGCGATGCCTATTCTATTTCGCAAAATATTTCACTTGCACCAAGATATATACATATTGGAAAACAATAGTTTGAGTAAACTACATTACTATTGCAAGCAATATGCAGTGTGTTCCAACCATCATATTTATATGGAAATTAGACTTCCTTTCAAAGAGGCATGTTTCCACAAACTCCAGTCGCTGGCCACTGAACCTAGACATTTTCCTTAAAATCAATGCATTTAAAATTCAGATAATATTTTTGGCTTGTGCCTTTCTTCACAAGTTGTTTTACTGAAGCAGGGGCTGGTTATGGACTGACCTTTTTCCTGAAAACAAATTGCAGCAAATGGAGTATTCTTCGATTTTACATTGGGCAACATTCTACAGTGAAAGAAGCTGATCAGAGTATCAGCTTCTTAGTGGATCTTAGCACAATGAATTCATTTTAATCCCTTGAAAACTTCAGCAGAGGAATAGCACTGAAAAGGCAGTCAGGCAAGCAAGCTAGAAAGAGTGCCAAAGGCCTTCCAAGCTTTTCAGATTATTAGAAAATCCAGTTCTTAATCTTTACTTAGGAGAAAACTCAGTTCTGTTAAATAAATTCAAAACTCTCGCAAACACAAGAAAGGCAGAGCCGTTCTTCAGAACAATCAGAAATTTAATACAAAGGTAGCAAAAGGTAGCTTTCAAAGTTACTTCATTCTCAATATTCGAGAGCTGATATAAAACAGAAGAGCTCTCAGCTGCTTCGCCCAGAGAAATTCCAGAAGCACAGATTACCCACAGTTAGACACATTCAAGCAAAATATCTTGACTTGCAACAAGCAGATAGTCAGGAACTATTTATAAGGAAAGTCATGACACTACTTGAGTTCTTCTACATAGGGAAATGGCAGAGGAATCAGTTGTCAGTCCGGCTGCACCCAAATGTTAGAGCAGTTTTGCATCTTCCTAAGGCAGAGAACCGCATTCAATTGTTTAACTGTTAAAGCACTTCTGCTTCTGTGTTTGGAAAGGTATTTGAGATTTTTACAATATGCCAGAGAATACTGCTTCTGCTTATTTTTAAGAAGGAACATCTTAGGAGATGACTTAACATCCAGTTGACTTACTTTGGGGTTGGACTAGGTGATCTCCAGAGGTCCCTTCCAACCCCTACCATTCTGTGATACTGAAGTTTCATCAGCAACGACCCACTACTGCAAACAAAAATGCGACAGGACACTAAGCTGAAGACAAGCATAAGCAATATGTTGCTTTGTTGTTCTTATTCTGTTTAACTGTACAAATCAAAACCAATATATTTTTCTTAAAACTTAAGTCCCTCGCTACTCCTTACCTTCCCTTACATTGTATTTGCCTAAGTGAATTTGCACAAGAGCCACATATCCTACTTCCTGCTATTTGGTTTGTCCTCCTTTTGAGATCAACACACAACAACACTGCATGAATTAAGACCAATTTTTTTCCACTTTAACAAATCTCATTTATCCATTCCTAAGGCAAAGGTCTAAAACAGAGCAGAGGTCTATGCAGAAATATTGCTGAACGGGGGTTATGATTTGTCCACAGGTACTTCTCAGCTTTTCAAAATCAAGGTGACCAGACACGCTGAACAGAAACATAGCTTGACATCTACCCAAACAGTCCTTACACTCACACAGGTGGAAACAGATGGCAATGTTTTTATATCAGCCAGGTACTAACTGCACAAGCAAGGGGCTTGTGGACAACAGATACACTTAGAAATAATTTCCTCATCTTTGGAAATTCAGGACAGTACCAGGAAATTAATACAGCCAGTTGGTTGGCAAAGTCACTTGGCCAAGTGTCTCAGTAGGATGGGAATATAAACTGTTCTTGTTCTCATCAACAGCTTCCCACTTTTGGGATCCATTTGAGGTCACATGAAGTACTACTTTGACATTCACTACAGAAATAAAAGACCAAGAGATTACTTGTATTAACCGCATTTTACTATTGCAAAATACTTTGTGTACTGCACTCAGGGCATCTTTTAGCATTCAAGTAGAAACAACACCATGCTGTGAGCCTCACTGAAACTGCTTCCAGGATTCTTGCCATCCTTGTCGTCTCTTTCACCGTGTCCCAGTCTGTCATCATTCTCTGTATATGTGGAGCCACTGCCCACAAGTGACAAATTTAAAAACTCATTTGCTTTTCCAACATGCTAAACTTCACATCGGATAGTTCACTGGAGATAGTACTTCCACTTGACATATGCTGATACATACGTAGCATACACACTACTATGCCTGTGCACACTGCAATAACACCATTTTTACAGTTAGGCTGGAGAAAAACCATACAAGAACATTATGATAGATATTAACAAGCAGGTTTAAATTATACCAACACACACAAGCTAGTAACACACAGAGCAGTGGTAAAGGCCCATATCCAATCTTAAGCAACAGGACAGCCCTGTCCAGTGGAGAGGTTTACATTTCATGAGTGTCTCTGGCAGCAGAACATAGCAAGGTAAACACAGTGAAGATTGAAAGTAGACTGACTTTCTAGAAAAACCTGAAAAGGTAGATGAAAGCCTATCACAAAGGCAAGGAAACAGCTGAGTGGGACTGAGAGCAGCTATCTAGGATTGGGATGAAATTAAGTCAGGAAGTTAGGGTAAAGATGAGAAACAGTGTGAGGGAAGAGAGCACTGAATGTAATAAAGATTTAGGCCTTGACCTGCTTGAAATGGGAATTAAACACAAGATATACCACCACCATTCAGTGGCAGCTATTCCAAAATTTAACTTACTTACTAAGTAAAGTTTTATTCAATGCATACAACTACTGCCCAGGGCTGGACATTAGCCAGTCAGTATGAAAGTGATATGCTTATCTAACATATTTTTCAACCATCAACTTGTTGTGACAACAGGGGAGAAGGAATAGCAGGGGAAAAAAAATAAGTCACCAAGCAGTTTTTCTTGTAGTAACAAACAAGACTTTTGGATCTTGATACAATTCAGCTGCTAGCTGGAACATACACTTCAACCAGAACTTGAGTTTCTGGCCTTGTTAAACTACCCACAGCTTTCACGCAACTAGTTTGCACCAAAATACCCCAAAACCTGGATTTAAATAAGGGTTGCATAAACCCAGCTGAAGCAAACTCACATTTGTTAAGAACAGAGAGATCACTTCTGTTTCTCAGCTCAGTGCTACTAGGCTGCTGGTTTTAACAACACAACACACTTTGATGTTTAAGCAAAACATTAGAACATAATCAGATCGTGGGGGAAAGGAATAGAAGTTTTATACTTCTGCCATTTTCATCTGCTTTTTATTATGCTGAAGTACAAGGATTTTTGTAACGTTGACTTTAAGTGACCTTTCCAGAAGACAGCAGCCACTGGTCAGCAACCCACCACTATCAAACAAAAACATTAAGATTCAGCTAATTCTGCTCCACAAGAAAGCGCCTTATCTTTTCAGAAGCAGAAAGCTCCTAACTGCCAGAATACAAACCCTTCAGGCTTTGTTATTCTAGCAGTTAATGCTTCATTATGGTAAACATGTTAATGCTTTAATCCTTTAAAGAAACATTTTATTGAAAGGTGAGAGAGAATGCATATGATAGCTTAAAACACTTCACCAGTCTAATCCATAGGGTAGAAGCAATAAAGTTGTCTTCAAAGTGACTCAGGCTTTTAAGAGAGACAGACATGAATCTTACTTATGCCCTTATCAGAGCACAGCCAGACAATCAACTGCAACTCTACAGGTGTACTGCATTTAACACATCCAGGCACACAAGGGCTCCGGTTGGCCATGCAGTCCATCCTGGCAGCATAGTCTTGCTTCCTGTGCTCCAAGATGAGTCACTAAAATTAGCAACTAATGGAAATGCTTCCCTCCCAGCAAGGCATCCTGACACCTCTCCCTGTATGTGGCTTCTGTCATCACTTCTTTGATATTTAGGGCTTAATTTGCAGGTTCGTTCTGCTGTTGCAGAGCGCAGTATTTTTATACATTATCCAAGTCCTCAGGCTAGTTTGCCAGACTATTTTGCTGTAACCTGTGCTCTTTCACTTGAAAAATTCTTTCCTTAAGCTAAGAGGAAATGCATGCTCTTTCTGTACTTTGCTCATTGGCATCACTAAATGGTGAGGTCTCTTTGAAGCAGCTAAATGAATTCGGAGAAAAAAATAGTAAAAACCCCTGATCCTTACATAAACACATAAGAAACCACCATTTTACTTCAGTGTGAAAACAATGACCTAAAATCACATGTACCATTTCATTCCCTCATTGGAGGATGTTCTATAGAATAGCAAAACACAGGGAATAAAAAAGCCTTCCAATGTCAAGACTATCCTGATGCACACCCAGCAGAAGGGTCCAAAATGCTTCCCATGAACCAGTTCTGGGTTAGTATTTAAGAATTCTAAGTAAGAATTTATGAGCCCCATAAATATCCCTTGCTAAATAGACTGGTAGCGAGGTAGCTTTAGCTCTAGACACAAACAGTTTGTGTGCTGCACACAGCAACTGTGACCTGTTCCAGTATTGATTGTCAAAAGTCAAATAACCCATACAGTTTAATGCTCCCAAATAGAATGAAGGTTCCCTCCCATAAAAATCAGTGATCTTCATATATAAATCTTATATTTACAATTCATGCACTCTGAAAAGTATTGAATACTCTGCTTTTGGCCAATGTTCAAGGTTCTGCAGAATTACTCGCATTCAAACAAGAAATGCACAATACCTGGATTGAGATAAAGCAAACCCAGTATTAACATAACTCATTTCTCTGGCACTATCTTGGCTGTAAGTTAAGTCTATTCCTAGTAAGAAAATCACCACAAAAGCAGTGATACACTGAAACAAGGGCCCAGTGAGGCTATATGATCTCCATCCTTGGGGATATCCAAAACTTCTATGGACAAGTTGCTGAGTAGCCTGGTTTTACTCAATCTGCTTTGAGCAGGGGACCAGAGAAGATAACACGCAAACATCCCTACCAATTCAAACTACAATTTCAGAACTGAAAGCTACTGAAACTCTAGGCCTCTGTTCTGAAGATATTTATGCTTAGAAGCAAAACAATGTCCTGCATGTTCTAGGTCCCAAATACCAGAAAACACTCTTGAACACTTAAAGATATATATAAATATATATATATATATATAAAGATATAAAAGTATAATCAAGAACATGATTCTTTTATCCTTTGTGTCCTTGGCCCATTCCAGATGTGTATGCACCTAACTTCTGGTTTCCCTGTCTCACAATATTGGACTAAAATACAGGCTGCCCAGGGAGGTGGTGGAGTCTCCTTCTCTGGAGACATTCAAAACCTGACTAGACATGTTCCTGTGTGATGTACTCGAGGTGGTCCTGCCTTGGCAGGGGGGTTGGACTAGATGATCTTTCGAGGTCCCTTCCAACCTCTAATATTCTGTGATTCTGTGAAAGAAATTAAGTGGGAGTTTAAAAGATTGATGTAAGCAAAGGGCTCTGAATAACAAATACAGCAGTGTACACTACACAAATCATGAGATAGTGGGAATGCAGTGTCAGAATGCCAACAATTTCTCTGCAGAGGCAAGGAACTTGTGCATGATCTGCAGATTGCAGATAACTTCAGTAAAAAGCTTATGGTCAATTTAAATCTCAGTTCTTCCACTTTCTAAGTGAAGCCTCAAAATTCAGAACCCACAAATAACTAATTGCAATCATTACCACTTGTTAACCTTTGTACTGGATATCCCTACAGACTCATGTTTCTGGAACTGAAAGAACTTATATTCTAGGAAATACTTGCTTTGGTCCTATTGTTATTTTTCTTTCATCAATCAGCTTGCACAATGGCTACATCTGCTAATTCAGCATCTTAATATCATCTGAGTAGTGCTAACATTGGACACCAATGAAAAGTTCTGCTGTATCCTAGTTCAGATCATAATGATGCCTTATTCTAATTAGTGTTTCAGAGATCTTCTGAGAACATGGAAGGACAGAACATGAGTAGGTCTACTACAGAACATTTGCCATTGGCCGCTGCAACCTTCACTACACCATTTCCCTTCTTTCCTCTCTTCCTCCGCCATTTAGATTGCAAGCTCTTTCAAACCACCACACCCTCACAGAATACCTATATTCAGTGTCAGCTGAGACTTCTAGAACTGCAAGAAACAGCACTTGTCTGAGACCTCCTTGTTCTGCAACTTACATTGCTAGACCTTAAAGGCCACTTAGTTACACAATTTTTACATGGAGGTTATTAAAACCAAGATGTCTCTTGCCTGGGGATAATTAAGACACCCTGTGACCAGCTGCTGAATTTTCAGCAGCAGTAACAGCTATATGTCACAGAATACTTGGGGGGGGGCGAACCAAATCAAGAGCTCAAATCTTTCACAGCAGAACAGGATTACATCATGGTTCAGTACAGAAGGGGCAGTTACACCAACAGTTTGATAAGGCTGAGAAAACACATCTCAGCATATCTTCAGGAAGCCCTTATCTCTGTGCTCAGAGTTTAACAAAAACTTTAATTTTCCACACTCTCAGTAATCAGCTTATAGCTTTCCCTTTGCCATACAGTAGCTCAAATGCCCCAGAGATTAGTCAATTCTCCAAGGTAAATGGAGTAGTAAGGACTAGATTTTGCCTGAAACATCTTGATAAAGCCAACCAAACTCAAATACCATTAAAAGAAAAACAATAATCACCATTTTATTATCAGAGGAATAATTAAACGCAAGCTGGATTTAGCCCTACATCTGAGAAATCAATTGGATCTTCTCATTTTCTCTCAATTTACTTTATTACATGAGTGCTGCTGACTCTAAGACATCAAGGGGAAAGAATTAAAGGGCAAAAAGCCTTCATTAAAGTGGTTTAAGTTAACACCTTCGAACACACGAAAGACAAACCAGACATGAGGCTGCTATTTGTTTTCTATCTCACCCTGCAGCATAGCAGGCAGAAAAACAAAGCATATATGATGAGTCTGCCTTGTTTTGTACCCCCTCACAACTGTGTAGGCATAAGCTGGAGACAAGTAGAGGACACATCTGCTCAGAGATAGGAAAGATATTTCCAGAAATATCCAAGTCTACTTAACTTCCATATAGCACTTGCATCTCTCCCTCTTTCAGGAGAAACTGACAATTTAGGGTGGTTTTAGAGTATCATAGTGTCACAGCATAGGAAAAAAGGAGTTTGAGATGTAAATACAATGCTTGAAGAAAAAGATGACAGTAGGAAAGGGAGAAGCGACAGTCCCACTGCCCAGCTAAGTCCATAGGGCAGGTCCGCATGTCTGTCCATATCAAACCCTTGAGGAGGAAGAAGGGAGGGGGAAGAAAAAAAAAAAGATTCACCCAACTGCTGTCTTCATGCCCCTTAATTTCTCCTGAGCCTCAACACTATACTATATCACAGTCACTGGTTGCCATATTCCTATCATATCCTGATTTCACCCTCTAGGCTTTTCAGTCCAGTCCCTAGACTTGCTGCTGCTGCTTTTCTTGCAGTCATCAAAATTTCAGCCTGCCTATCCCACGCTCTTAGTACCTCTAAATATGTTCAGAGCTTGGCCCTGTGCCTGTCTCCCCTTGCAGAAAGGCCTGACATTACCTATAGGAAAGAACTGAGGAACCTGAACACCAACAGCCCCTGCCAAAATGAAATCTGCCTCAAACAGTTTCTCAGGGCAAAAGCAAGGAAACTAGATCTTTCTGGTTTCAGCACTTCTGCATTATCTTCCTCCCACTTTGAGTCTGAACGGTGCTGTTCTGCACAAGCAAGCTTTATTTTTAAGGAAATTATTATTTCTGTGCAGATGCAAATGAGTTTCCATGGAATTTTGACCAAAATTACTTATACTGAGTGCATACAACTTCATTTCTTCTTCTTGCAGGACAGGCTGTGTTAACAGAAGCATCAAAATATTCATCTCAGATGGCCAGTTTCTATTTGCCTCAGTACTCTCTAGAGGCAACAACTCCTTTTTAATTGAAATCATACACCATTTGCATTGTGTTATTCAAAATTGTCTTTATTTGACCCTCTAACCCCGAACTTTGCTGTTTTCCATTTTCCAGCACTGGAAGAGAAACTTGCTTTTCCATGGGAACAAAAATCTCCTGTAGCTTTTTGCACACTTACAAAAAGGTTGATTTCATAAGCTACAAAGGACAGGTCCCTAGAGAAAATTTTGCCTTCATTAGTATTCACATGGTTCTGTCTTTACTTGAAGACATAGGAATACGTGCACTGGCAAAACTTGTCATAAACTACATGTGAATTTTGTTTACCAAATTTGGACAATCAGTCAACTTCCAGCTCATGAAAAGGGAAGGCAGAAAAAAGCTAGATCCCTGTTACTTTAACACAACATGCACTTTGAGCAGAGTTAAAAAGCTGAACAATAAAAGCATCAGAATATTCAACTTATGTCTTTCAAGCTGAAAGACACACCCAAATCCAAATGGCTTCTTATTCAGAAGGTCCTATGCCTGGAGGAAGCAGTTAATTAAGCTTTGTCCAGGTTAGTGTTCATATTTGCACTAGAAAGGCTGTATGAGTCTTCCCAAGGAAGTAAGCTACACTAGGAAAAAGAAGAAAGAGCAGCTCCACTGTGTAACAGAAGTATGAGATTCTCTCGCTGACATCAAGATCAGAGACCCTATGTTCTTCAGGTGCCCAGCTGCAGCACAAAGCTCAAGAAATTAACTCTTTCATAAGTTCAGATAAGACTAAAATAAAGAGGCCTCAAATGCACTTGGGTCTGTGTTATGCTTTGTCTTTAGGGACTGTCACAGGAAAGCATACCATGAACTTCGGATGTTGCCCCTCATCACGTGTTAGTATTTCCTTAAGAGACATCTCTCAGTAGTGCTGCAAAAGGATACCTAGGCCAGCTCCAACTGCATGTTAAAAAGGTACAGGAGTATTCCAGCTGCAGAGTAGTATTGCTGCAGCTATGCAACTACCAGGAAGATGCAGGCACCTTTACACTGTTCTATCACATAAGGTAGATATACCCACTAAACCTAGAGTACCACGATGCTTTTAAACTAGTTAAAGCAATAGAAGCTATTTAATCCCCTCTTATGGATACATCAGATATTTCCACACCGTAATGGAAAATTCAGCTCACTCATTTTCAGATCACAGGTGATAATCAACAGTGTGTTAGAAGAGTCATTTAGTTAAAAAAATACTGAAGGTTAATTGACTCACAAGCCCTTACAATGTATCTGAACTGTACACTGGTAGTTGGATGATGGGCACTTAAGAAGTCCAAATAATGTGCTTCAGATTGAGGAACTAGATTCTTCATAAGGTGTATCGGTCTTCAACTGTTAGGATGATGTATAAGTAAAATGCAGTTATAATCATACCTTAATTCCCCAAAGTATTTAGACAGCATTATCAGGGGTACTACATAGTTACATAACTAGGACTATTAGCCACACAAGAGAAGGAATAAGGTTGATAAACCCAGTGATGCCTTTGCATATTTGGTAAAGCTACACTGAAAACAAAACTTGACTTTTGAGGTCTTTCTTGCTGCTTCATTTTCAACTGGGGCTGGGGGGGTTATTTCATGCTTCAATAGTTGCACTAATAGAACTGTGCTGTGCTAGCTGAATGAGATTTTTTCTAGTTGTGACCACCAATGGCTGGAACAGTCGGGCTAATCTGAATTAACCAACACAGCATAAATACACAAGTCCATGAATACAAGATGACATTAGCACAGATTCCTAGTGACCTAACTCCAATTTAGACACTGTAAAAGCCTGGGGATAGTAGGGAAGAGAGTTAATTCCAAAATACAAACAGAAAACACCACCCAACCTACTTTTAGATTTAAAGACAGCTGTAATTTGTGTGCATGAATGCTAATTCTCCAGTAAAATTCTGGCAGGGAACATAAAAACCAAAACAAAGAAAAAAGATTATCATCATAAGGATGCCAGCAGAAGGTCAGCCTTCTTCAGGTAGAAATTCTAGGTGAGGACTAAACTTTGCCAGAAGGAATTGAACCAACTTAGTAGTGGAGTTTAAATTGCTCTATGTAATTGCTCAATATCATAAGCTTGAAACTGAAGTAGAAACACGAAGGTCAGTATACTTGCTGAAAAGAACAGTGACATCTGTTTACTTCCATGAACCAGAAAAAAACCAAAAATATCCACTTTTACAATGGGTTCAGTAGCAGTCTATTATTGTTTCACAACACATAAAACACGGTAGATCCTGGTGGAGTAATGAACTAGATTCTCAAAAAAAACCCAGAGTCCAGCTGTGCAATTTAAGAATAACCAGTGTTCTGTACTTCTTACTTCAGAGCCTGGTCTTGCTGAGACTTGTGACAGCAGTTGACACACTATTGCTTCTGAAACTATACCTCTCTAGGAAAAGTGCAGGAGTACAAGCACTTCCCAGAGCTATCTTTTTCAAACAAGAGCAACTACTTCTTTAAACAGAGACCTTTTCCTTCTCTTATGAAGAAATCCATTATTTGCTGCTCTGTGATTACCATAATAAGAGTGATGCTCTTCCACAAATCTGCACTCTGATCTCTTAATCCTTACAGACCTTGCCCTTCCATCCTTCCTCTGAGGACTGAAAGTTCATTTACTCGGCCCTCAGATTAGCTTTTTCCTTAGAGCTCCACTTAAAATTATCTAAACTGCCATTTTGATGATTAATTGCCTCTGAGCTCAACTGATCTTTGAAAGACGCTTCTTCCTGTTGTGAAAAAGCAAGTTCAGAGTGTGCACCTTGTTCTGGGAGAACATTTGGACACCTACTTCTAAAAGCAGTTGCTTCAGTTTTCACAGCTAAGAGCACATCACATACCCAGTAGGGACTGAGCAGCTTATTGTCCACAGTCCTGTCATTAATGCATATTCACAAGCCCATTGGCAGAGCCAAGCACTTTGTGTATTATCTATCCTGCAAACACTCAATTGAAGTCATATAATGAGTGGTCTGTACAGGTATTTCAGGCTATGAATTTTTAAGTCTCAACTGCAACAGTTGTTTCTATTGCCACTTATGAGCTGTGGGGCTTTTTAAATTCTGCATTACTTATGGCATACACAGTTATCCCATCCTTCCTGAATGACTCCTAAATTTGCTAGTATGATTCCTAAACTGATGACACAGTTCAGCACAAATCCTTGTGTAAATACAGTTGCAGAAATACTGGGTTTATCGATTTCTTTGCTTCAGCCCAATTTCTAACAGCTTTTAGAGCCCGGGTGATCAGGCCACACAGAAACTTGGCCACACCCCTAGTTATTAACCACATGAGTGGAAGGAAAGAGGAAGGAAAAGGGTAGCAGAAGAGCTGTTGTCATGCTCTTTAGATACCTTTCAGTATTAGAATGACTTTAGCACAGATGACTAGCTTGGCAGCCTTACTGCAAGGAAGAATCTGCATGTACATTTTTTCTGCTGCTTTAAATTCAGCTGAGATCATCTGAGAAAGATTAAGTAAACAGTAAAGTTCAGGGTATCCTGCTGTTAGAAACATACAGCAGGACAGGGTTGTAACTAAAGCATGTGAAGTTATACCTACTGTAAGGGATTCAGGGTAGTAATTACAAAGAGATGTGCTCTTAACTAATGAGATTTTCTGAAAAGAAGGAATCTGATCACGTTCATGATACAAAGTGGGAAACTGATTATGATTCGACATTTACTTGCTCAGCATGAGGTCACTGATGAGATTAAGGGACAATGAAGGAAAGAACAATAGGAAAATTGAACTGAGCTCTGAAAGAGAAAAAAGTTTTAAAATTTAGAAATATGCAAATAGGTTACTGAAAAATGTATCTGTATAACATTACATCTACTCTACAGTATTAGAACTTAGAGCCAAGAGTTCAGAAGGCAGGAAAGACCCAGACGGAGTTACAACTACAAATCATCCTTTGTTTGCAGACAACAAGTTTGTCCTTGATGACATAATCAGTTTGCTTTCTTTTTCCTTAACAGAAGCCATACCTAACTGGGTGCACAATGAGCTGCCTAGACAGTGTTCCATTCTAATTTTCAGTGATTTGGGTCTTACTCAGCCATAACTCAATACAGCTCCATCCCTTTCGAGACATGGAATTCTCCCTAACTTAATGCTTTCCTAATCTGGGGAAGAAGTGGGATATCTTGACTTTTTCTGTACCAGTGGGCAAGTTTGCTGTACAGAGAACACAAACTGTCTGCAAGTCAACTTATGCAGTAAGTAGTCAGAACCCCTACAGCTTTTGTTCAGAATGAACAGAAATTGGATTCATGATTTTATGCTACTGTGCTGACCAGGAGATCAAACTCTAGACACTGCAGTGGGGATTCTTACTCACTGCTGCTAAGGAGGGCTTTAAAGAACTGAACATTTACCTAGCATATAAGGAAAGGATGTACCCTCAAGGTCATTTCAACCATTCAACTGTCTAGAGATCAAACTCTAGACAGTGCAGTGGGGATTCTTACTCACTGCTGCTAAGGAGGGCTTTAAAGAACTGAACATTTACCTAGCATATAAGGAAAGGATGTACCTCAAGGGCATTTCAACCATTCTCCACCATTAGAAATCAGATAGTCAGCACCTTCCAGAATGAAGGCTGCTAATATGAGTAACATCATTGTTGGAGAACAGAAGGGATACACAAAAATTGAGCCACAGTCTGCACAAAAGTCTTCAGATATACAGGACTACTGCATTAATCAATCTAAAAAGGATACTACTACTCTATTTTGTTGCAAACCTATTACCCCTAAATTTCCATTCTGCACTTTTGAGAAAGATTAAAGTTTTCTTTTGGAGAAAACTACTTATATTTTTGAGAATATCTGCAGCTGAAAGTGTAATTATGCATGGATGGAGAGGTACTGTGGTTTTCACTCTGCTACCCAGTAACTTCATTAGGCTTCTCTGATTTTTGTACTGTGACTGTTGTCCTCTACTTCAAAAGAAGTTAGGCACCTAAGTCAGGGCAAGTGCTCCTTGGTTTTTTACCTTACTCTCATTTACCTTTTTTAAATCACAGGTCTGCAGAGCAAAGGCTGTTACGCATACCTGCAACGCTTGAAGTTGGAGTGTAATTCAACTTGGAGTCAAGGTATTACAGCAAAGCAAGTTAATGTCTCCTACCTTGCACAGATGGCACACCACAGTAAATCTCACTCTTGTTTGTATCAGAAAGATGGCAAACATCTTTGGCTTACTAACAAGATGTTGAAAGGAGAACTACTAAAGCTTTGCCATGACTTATCTTTCAACAATGTAGAAGTAACAGTATCTAATAACATACCAAAAATGTTCAGGAAGACTGCCAGCACAGGTATTTGATCTTCTCTGTAATATTTTTACTAAATCACTGGGTAATCACACAAGCCTTACATAGCTAACCAGGACCATTTATAGAAGAGGAAGAAATAATTAATTAAAACCAGAAAAATTATGATGCCTCCTCTATTGACTCTTACAGCACCTCAAGGAGACTGACAGCTTTAACAATGTCTGGATCATGAGGCCATGAATCAGGCTCAGAGTAATTAAAGGATGTTTAAGATTCTTCCATCACTCTATACAACAGTCAGATTCCACCCAGAATTTTCAATGCCGTACTAATTTGATATGGAGTCCTTACAAGGAGTTTACTCACTCTGTATGAATAGGGTGAACCCAAAGATAAAATCCCTGATCAGTATTCTTCAGCAGGGTAGGCAAACAATGTCTCACACAGACAAGTTAAAAGAACTATTAGCCAAGGTAAACTGCTTGGCAACCAAGTCACAATCCCGCTTCAAAATAGATTGTCTAGAAAGCTTAGGTCAACATATTCCCCAGCTGAAAACATGTCACCTTGTAAGTAGATGAAAACAATGCAATATGTTTAAATGATCTAAAAAAATGCTCATTGTATTTGATAACAAAATATAAAATCTCCTTCTGGTATCAAAAGAACATTCCTTTTCTTCCGTGCAAAGTACAGTACGCACAAAGAAATTAATTTGTAAGGAGACTGAATGCAGGAAATAAGTTTTGAAGGGCTTGCCATCTCAGCAGGCAGGTATGAGACTGAAGTATTTCATTTTGAGTTGGCAATTGTGATGTACATGTGTTCAAGAAGTAATGTTGAAATGAGACATATAACCCTAGTGTTTTATATTCCAAACAGCCAGTGTGTTCAAGTGCTACCATTTATCTCTAAGCTTTTCATACAGACAGTTTTTGAGCCTTGACTTGTACAACATCAAGTGTTTTATACTCACAGGTACAGTGTTCAAGTCTTGATTTATATCTCAGTATTTTATACTCACTAGTATACTATTCAAGCCTTGATTTATAGCTGGGTTGAGAGAACCAATTCAGATAAAATACTGTTCAGCCAAATCTTAACCCTTTTCCTTGAGCCAGTAAAAGACTAACTTTTTCTGTAGTCTGAGCACTAAGCTCAACTTTCTCTTCCACTTTTGTGGCAGCTATTTATTTCAGAAGAATCCCAGTTTCTCTCTGGTTTCCACAAGAATCTACAGAAAAGTTGATTCAGCTCCTTAGTTCAGCAAGTTCATTGCACATAGGTTTCTTCTCATGAAAATGGAGGTCAGTGAATAAGGTAGTATCTGCAACTCTCAGTATTTCTTCAGACTACCTCCCAATTTAAACTGTTTTAAGAAAAAAATTTCAGCCAATGTCTTCCAACATCAATACTATGGCAGGACTACCTGGGTCTGCAAGAAAAGCTCAAAACTTTTGAACATCATGGGTTTTAAACAAGAAAAATACTGTTTACTTGAAAATGAAAGAGTTATTTATATCTGTCATTAAGTCTTTCAATCAGAAATTTCACTTTCAGCCAGAAATAGAGAATCTAATGTAAACATGAAGAGTTATTTCCAGATTTCATGATCAGATAAATGCAATAACCTTTAACCATAAAACGATTAGGCCTGAAAGGAATTCACTTTCACTACCAGGGGAGCATTAACACAGCTACCAACACCCTCACAGCACCATGGCCACACACACAACCCGTACTTGCTTCCAGCACAGCTTCTCACTTCATACTCAGGTCAGGCAGTCTCCCAAGTCTGTGCAGGTTTCTAAAACTCTGAAATTGTTAAGAACTTCGTTTTATGAGACACTAGCTTTTATTTCCAGAACCAGCTCATCAGCAACCTCAAAATGCTTATTTTCAATGATGGGGGACTGAAAGGAATGGTGTTAATTAACAAGTCTGGTTGTTTATAGAAAACCAACTGAAGAAACATTATTCTCTAGATAGAGAGCCTTTGGTTAAGGGATTCTTTTTGCAGTAAGATCATTACAATAATCAAAAACCCTGACACCACTTTTGCTCTGACTGAAAAAAGTAATTCTGTATCCTAAGTGCAGCCTCCTGCAAAGAAATGAGGGCAAAGAAAATAAACTTCAGGAAACATAAAGAGCCATGTGAGTTTGAAGAGAGGGAAGTCTAGCTTACACAGACTTCCCCTGCTCTAAAATACAGTATAAAGCCATCCCAGCACCCCTGCAACAATTAAGAGGTCAGTGAATTACAGATATACCTTTTTAATCTTACTTCAGTTTTTCAGAAAAACTTGTCTTACACGATCATCCCATGCCAGCTCCTTATTACTACCTTCTACCTCCATTGGGGAATTTCATCTAAATTTGAAGTGGAAAGATGACCAAGACATGATGTTACTGCAAATTTCATGTACATAAGCAGCAATAGGGCAGATATCCCTGCTGAAGGGAAATATGCAGCCCCAGGCAAACCTTTACTCGGCACAAAATATTTATTTCAGGACAAAGAAAATCTTTCTGTCTACACTTTCATTAAGCAGAATCTGATCATAAGAACAAAGCCACAAGACAAGATTTCACTAGATCTACTCTTCAGAGAGGTGCTTAAAACAAAAAGAGTCTTAAATCAATTCCAGAAGACTGGGGCGTGGAGACGAAATGTGCAGCACCAATAAGGAAGTCAGAAGAGTTTTATTCTGATTACTGTTTTCACACAGAGCACAAGTAGTTGACTCAGCCTTAGTACAACTGAGGGGTTAGAAGCCATCTTACACTAACTGAATCTCACTAAAATACATACTTCATCTCAGACCTTCTTTAAGAGACTTCCACCACTGTCCTTTGACATGCATTACATACCAAGACAGATTTGAGCCAAGCTGTACCAATGAGGAAGAATGACAGTAGAGACAGAGTTGCCCAAGTGACAAAAGATGCAGCTAGCCAACCTGGGACATGAACTAAGGCCTCCTAAATCCCAATACAAAATCTTAACAGCAAGACTATTGTATTGCTCTTCTGATTCCTCTCTGGCGGCTTAGTTCCCAAATTATAAAAGCACCTGTTGTGCTACAGCCTCCTCATCCCGTTCTCCTGAAAATGCTTCTAAAGCTATTTAAGCCTATATTCCATAAAAACCTTTGCATGAATTCCAGGTTATCACCACAGAATAGCAGTGCACTCAGCACTATTTCCTCCAAGATAATGTCCATACTCTAATTATCTCTTAGCTTGAATCGTTCTCTATAAAAAGCCCACAACAGAAACACAAGTCAAAGCAAAACATTTAAATAAAATAAAGAATAACACAAACTGTATTCACAGAAGTGTCCTTTGCAAAGTCTCATTTGCACAGACTCAGAAGATGGAAGAAAGCACCATTTTATTTTTGTCTTCACTAGTCATGTTAGCTTCTTTTAGATATAACACATTCACAATTACTCAATTGCAAGGTCCCTGCAGGCCATTTTACCTCAGTTTAAACACCCTGAAATACTTTCACTTTCTGCAGTTCTCAAATTTGTACTTTATTGGTGACAACTGTTGCAAAACGCACAGCCTATTCTGTCTGTATGTTTTTCTTCTTGGAACATATATTAGCAGGGCCGGAGATGGACCTCAAATACTAAGAGCCCAAGCCAGGAGGTGGGCAGCACCCTTGGGAAAATAAAAATTAAAACATTTGAGAAACCATGCTGTGAAGTTTCAGCTGGTTGACTGTCACTGACAGAAGGTAACTTGCAAGATGTTGAAGAGCTACAGGAGCAAACAGAAAGGAAGCAAATACAAAAACCTTGATCTCCAAATGTCCAATTCACTGACTGGTAATTAACAAGAAAAAGAAAAAAGAATAAACCTCACTCTTACTACCCTTTATGCCCATTTTTATACCATTATATATCAATTGTACCCTGTTTCGCAACAGTCTAGAGCTGACTCCCATGCTACTACTCAATACAGTAGGACTACTAAATACAAGACGCTGAAGTTTAGGCCCACTAGCTTTAAGGAACTATTTTCTATAAAACATACTTTAACTACTGTAGGCCATAACCTCTCTGCATTCAAGTATCTACATGTTACTAAAAGCTGCACGCAGCTGCCAGGCAGCACACTTTATATCCCCCACTTTTGGTACACTGGTCACTTGTTGCTAGTCTCTTCTCTCCTGGCCTAAAAAGTTGGCTTCATCTTTCCGAGGCTTTGATGTTCTGCAGTACAAGTGAGGCGGTGGCTTCCAGGCCACTATTGGGGAACGGAGCTGGAAAACTCCAAAGCCAAAAGCCTGATTTACTACAGCTTCAGCAGAGATGTAACCAAGCACCAACACTCGGAAAGCACAACTGCCAGGGTGCTCTGTGTCTCGGATGCAAGAGAGGAACTTCTGCAATTTAAACTTCCCAGATGGGAGACTGGTTACATAAGGATACCTGCTTGCAAAACATTGCTAAATGCAGCTTGCTAAGTCCAATACTATTTTTCCCTGGAGGCAGATCCACAGCTGCTGGAAAGTGTCATTGTACAGCTGTCTCTGTCACTAGTTTCAGTGAGGCTAGAACACCATAGCAGCTGCTGCAGATCTGCCCTAAGGGGTGAGAGCTGCCTACCCTCTGAATGGCTGTTCCCTTCCTCTCCCCCCTTGCAGCAGCGAAGCACTGTGCCTGCACTCTACTAGATAACCTTGTAAGTACAGTGTTTTGATTACTAGGCCTTGTGTTACTACGTACTCTGACACACACATGTTGGTAGAGACAAGATAAAATCCACAGTGTGGCTGGATGGTTCTACTTATACCCAAAGCAAGTCTCAAAGCTTCCTGGGCACAGGGCTGTCTTCAGGAGCTCATTTAACTGCTTTGAGTACAAATCCTGAAGGGGATCTCCTATCTGGCATGTAACTATAGCTAGATTTCTTTGGATGCTGCAGTTTATCAACAGGTAGAAGGCGGCTGTGCTGGTTTTGGCTGGGATAGAGTTAATTTTCGTCATAGGAGCTAGTATGGGACTATGTTTTGAATTTGTGCTGAAAACAGTGGGATAATTCAGGGATGTTTTAGTTATTGCTGAGCAGTGCTTACACAGGCCAAGGCCTTTTCTGCCTCTCACACCACCCACCAGCGAGTAGGCTGGGGGTGCCCAAGGAGCTGGGAGGGGACACAGCTGGGACAGCTGACCCCAACTGGCCAAAAGGATATTCCATACCATATGACATCATGCTCAGCGTATAAAGCTGGGGGAAGAAGGAAGGGGAGACACTCGGAGTGATGCCATTTGTCTTCCCAAGTAACCATTATGTTGATTGCTGGCAGGGGTTAAGCCATGACACGGGCTCACTGACTTTAGACAAATGCTCTGACAAAGCAATACTCAAGAGCTGGAACTTGGCAGTCACATGACAGGGGGATACATACAGGACTGTAGATTAAGCAAGTAAGGAACCGCAACAGCACTTAAGACCATTAATGCCTCAAGCAGCAATCATGGTCTTTCATAATTGCACAGACTGGCTGGATTTCTTAGATTCCTTGAAACATGCAAAACACCATTCTGGATAGTTTGACACATTTTTGCTATAGATCATTTCAAAATTCCAGAGACCAAGCATTCAACAAGACATAAGATCTCCAGAAAGGTCAGAACCTTGCTGACAACAATTTAAGCATCAGCAAAGTCTTCTGAGTTTTCCTGCCTTATGAGATGAAAATTTACCATATCATATTTCATAAAAAAGGTTTCAGGTGGATTGACTCCCCTTTCAAGCACTCAGCAACAGAAGCAGAAGTGTGAAAGAATATGCAGAGAGAATTCAATAGCAAGAAATCTAATAACTTAATTTTTTTTTGCACTTTGATGTAAGCAGACCATTTACACTTTGCTTTGACATAGTTCTCAAAGTACAATGACTTTCATGATAATGAATAAACACATCTGCAGAACATACTACAAATGAAAGCTAAATAAAAAAAATGCAGTATCAGAAACAAAATGCAGTAATGCATGACTTAATAGCAGAAACTACTTCACCCTGTGGCTTATCTTTGGTTTTCCTGTAGAAATTGACCAGATACTGAAACATCAGAAAGCATTTAAACTGGAAGGGGTAAATTTAGATTACATATCAGGAAGAAATCCTTCCCTGTGAGGGTGCTGAGGCCCTGGCACAGGGTGCCCAGAGAAGCTGTGGCTGCCCCTGGATCCCTGGCAGTGCCCAAGGCCAGGCTGGATGGGGCTTTGGGCACCCTGGGCTGGTGGGGGGTGTCCCTGCCCTTGGCAGAGGGTTGGAACTAGAAGGGCTTCAGGTCCCTTCCAACACAAACCATTCTATGATTCATGTCCCAGGATCAAAGACTTCCAGATCAAAGATGTTATGAAATACTCCAGGGACCCTGTCTTGCTAAGCGCACTGAGATTTGAATGGGTAGCTAATAGGCTGGGTTTAAAGAGGCTGAATATTTACCTATATGAAAGTGTATGATGAGCCAGCCTTGGCTGCAACCTGTTTGTAGCATTGCACAGGTACAAGGCAGTAGTGCTAACCCCTTCACAAAGCTGAATCCAAGACAAGGTCTAGCCTCATTAGTGTGTTTCAGTTGCTTACAGGACATCCAGTTACGGGTAGTACAAATGATAGAAACTATGAATATTTTTAAATGTGCATGGGGGAGAAAATTGTACAAAGTGGTCCAAATATTGAAAACACACAAGGCTTGTATAGATTTGCATATTCCACGTATATTTTCCCACCTGTACCAAACTTGATCTTGATGCTTGCCACTCTCCTTCTAGTCTAGGGGAGAAAGCAGTAACAACATACAGATGACAAACTAACAGGCTTTAACTCCAATCCTGGTATCCCTCTGCCATCTTAAAATTCTGATCAGTCCTAAGTCACCCTCACATATTTAAACTGCAGCTATTTCTTCTCATGCATCCTTTAGAGAACCCTCCAAACAATCCCCATAAATACTGCCCAAGCTCACATTCAGCAGGAAGCTTCTAATTAACCCTTAATCTTCATCATGCTATGCAGGTATTTTGTCTGCACCAGAGCCCAGTCTCCCTGGCATATCTTTGCAATCAGTATTTTAATGTATACAGCTGTACAACCACTGTGCTGCTTTGGGGTTCAGTTACCAACATTTACTGAATTCATCTACATAAGCTTCTGCTGTCATAGGAATCTCTTACAGAAAAAGGCTGAGTAGAAAATAATATACTTTGGTCTCACTTATTTCAGCCTTTCCATAGAAAACCCCCTCTGGCACTCAGCTGATGCAATATACACATTGAGAGCAAAGTATCCAGGCCACATTCAAAGCACATCGCTTGGCAAATCACATCTGACAGCCAAGAGATGGACATACAAGTCCTTGCCACACCAGGTTCCCTATGCTAAGTTAACTATCACATAGTCAAAACTGCCAGCACTAACAGGCAAAGCAACCTAACACTTTCCATGTTTAAGACATCATTTATCACTTTTGCCTTTCCCAAGTCATTTTGGATTACATTTTCCACAAAGACTGTCTCAGACTTGGGGTTTTTCATCAAGCCACACAGAAAGACCTATTTGCTCAATGAAAGAATACTGTTTTGTCAACATTTTTAAACAACTGTTAAGTCAAAAAGCTTTTATATCCATCTGCTTTTGAGCAGACACTGGAAATTATCAAGCTGTCAGGAATGTTTCTTTTTCAGCCCTATAAAAATCTTTCAAGTTTGGCAGTGTTAAGCCTCTATAAAGCTGCAGCTTGCCCATGCTCTGAACTGACAGGTTAGAATCTGGCAGTGATTTCCTGAAGTTACCATCTGCCCCAATCGGTCTTCAATCCAAGACTGAGCAGCATTTTCCTCAGTTGCTGCTTTCTGTGCCTATCAAGCTGGACTCAGGAAAAGAGAACTGGATTTATGCGGTTTTGTACTCATATCAAAGTTCCAGCTGTTTGTGCACAGGAGAAAAAGTGCAAGTCCATTCAAAAGCAGACTTTGTGGACTATAAAAAGAGTGACTACAAAGCTAACTTTCTCATCTGCATCTTCCTACTCCTCTGTCCATTCAAACCAGCGACCAAGAGAGACCGCATTTAGTTACTTGCTCTCCTGCCTTTATGCAACAAACACCAATACAAGAATTTACCTGGTGACTTACAGCTTTAAGCATCTATTTTAAGTGTTTGGTAGACGTATGTCAGAGCTTTGAAAATGCAATAAAGTCCTACAACAAAATAAGCAACAGTCAGCCTTTTTATTTCAATGCATGCAATTGAACCCAGTTACATGCACATACAGTTACAGGGACAGAAATACTGATGACAATAACGTGCATTTCTAACTACACAATTTCAATTGGCTCTTCTCAGCTGATGTTTGTATCACTCAGCAAGTCTGTCAGCATAATTTTTATAATAATATTTAATATAAAATTTACTTATTTTTACTGAGAGGAAGGGAAGATATGGGCCAGATACGCAAACTGCTGCACTCCAACTGGAGTTAGGAAAGCATTAGTTGCTAGTTATTCACCTGACCACAATTTCAAAAGTGTGAAGTTTTCTGCTTCATGGAAGTATGGGATGTTGTGCTAGACAATAAGTACAAGCAACAATGACATATATATAACATGAAGAAAAAAAAAAAATCAACCTATACCCATCAAGAGCAACATTAGGCACCATAGACAATCCTCAGCAAAACAAAAGGTTTCCATAGACCAAGCATTTCCACAGACCACGCATTACCTGCAACAGCAGAGTTGCAAATAGCTCAGCAAAACTGATACCAGCACAAGAAAGATTAAAATATCCAGAAAATCAGCAGCTGAGTTAAAAAAAACACTTTACCATCATCCCTATTCTGAAGGGGTTCTCTGATCACTTGCTCAGCAAGAGCCTGGCCACTTCAGGAACTGTGGGCAAGCCAACAGCTCTTTTCCTAAGCAACTGTCAGACATCTCCTTTCTCCCATAGATTCACAGATGTGCAGGGGTTGAAAGAGACCTCTGGAGATCATCTAGTTCAACCCCCCTACTAGGGTAGGATTACCTAGAGCACGTTGCACAGGATTGCATCCAGATGGTTCTTGAATATCTCCAGAGAAGGAGATGCCATAACCTCTCCAGGCAACCTGCTCCAGTCCTCGGTCACCCTCACAGTAAAGAAGTTTTTTCTCATATGGAGATAGAGCTTCTTGTGATCCAGCTTGTGCCCATTGCTCCTTGTCCTGTCACTGGGCACCCACTGAGAAGAGTCTGCCCCCTTCCTCTAGACACCCACTTGTCAGGTATTTATAAGCATTTATGAGATCCCCCCTCAGTCTTGTCTTCTGCAGGCTAAACAGACCCAGCACTCTCAGCCTTTCCTCATATGGAAGATGTCCAAGTCCTCTAATCATCCTGGTAGCCCTCTGCTGGACTCTTTCCAGTAGCTCCCTGTCTGTCTTGCACTGGGGAGCCCAGAACTGGATACAATACTCCAGCTATGGCCTCACCAGGGCAGAGTAGAGGGAGAGGACAACCTCCCTTGACCTGCTGGCCATGCCCTTCTTAATGCACCCCAGGACACCATTGGCCTTCTTGGCTACAAGGGCACACAAGGGCTGGGCATGGAGAGCTTGTCATCCACCAGGACTCCCAGGTCCTTCTCTGCAGCGCTTCTTCCCAGCAGGTCAACGCCAAACCTGTACTGGTGCTGGGGTTGTTCTTCCCTGGGTGTAGGGTCCTGCACTTGCTCCTGTTAAATTTCACAAGGTTTCCCTTTGCCCAACTCTCCAGCCTGCCCACCTCTCACTGAACGGCAGCGCAGCCTTCAGCTGTGTCAGCCATCCCTCCCAGTTTGGCATCATCAGCAAACTTGCTGAGGATACACTCTGTCCTCTCGTCCAGGTAGTTAATGAATATGTTAAATAAGATTGGACCCAACACTGACCTCTGTGGCACACCACTAGATACAGGCCTCCAGCTAGACTCTGCACTGCATATCACAACCCTCTGCGCTCTGCCATTCAGCCAGTTCTCTATCCACCTCACTGTTCACTCACTCAACCCACACTTCCTAAGCTTACTAACAACGATACTATGAGAGACAGTGTCAAAAGCCTTGCTGAAGTCAAGGTTGACAACATCCCCTGCTCTCCCTTCATCCACCCAGCTGGTCATGCCATCATAGAAGGCTATCAGATTGGTCAGGCATGATTTCCCTTTGGTGAATCCTTGTTGACCACTCCCGATAACCACCTTCTCCTCTCGATGTTTATTAATAACCCCCAGAATTAGCTGTTCCATCACCTTTCCTGGGATGGAGGTGAGGCTGACTGGCCTGTAGTTTCCCAGGTCCTCCTTCTTGCCCTTTCTGAAGATCAGAGTGACATTGGTCGCCTTCTAGTCCTCAGGCACCTCTCTCCTGTTCTCCATGACCTTTCAAAGATGACTGAGAGCAGCCTAGCAATAACAACTGCCAGCTCCCTGAGCACTCGTGGGTGCATCCCATCAGGGCCCATGGATTTGTGGGTGTCAGGTTCTCTAACCCAATCCTCCTCAACCAGGGGAAGGTCTTCTTTCTGCAAGGCTTTCTCTCCTACCTCTCATAACTGTTTCACATCCAAGACTTACTGTATTGTGACAAGACCCGCTAGCTTCATTTCTAGGTTCAGTAACTGGATAACAGCATTTTATTTCCCCCTCCAAGTTTTCAACAGGATATTTAAGATGAATAATGTGCAAGTTCCTTCTTGTTTAATCACATATCTTGACAAAATTAGTAAGGTCTCATTATGTAAAAACTAGTAACACCACTTCATAGTTCCAGAGCAAGTCTTCAGAAAAGACAATATTTAAGAGTTCAGTTATTTTATTCTAGATGAAGTTTCAACTTTGTCATCTTCACACCCTTAATATGACTAGAGTCACATCTTGTTCTCAGACACCTCCTGAGAACATGGGTTTCAGGAAGAAAAAGGCAGCAGAAGCTAATAATGAAAAGTTCCTCTAAACCCACAAGGAAGAAAGGCCAAAACCTAAACTGAAAGCCTGGATTCCAGATGCTAGAATTTATTTTTTAATCAAGAGCAGAAATGAGTGGCCTTATTCCTTTTTACTGTTACGGATTTCCCTTGTCACTACCAAATCCAGGTAGAATACGTAAAAACCACCAAATAAAAGTAATTTTGCAAGTCAGCTGTTCTTGCGACTTTACTGCTAGAGCCATGCCTTTCAGCTTCTTTGAAATGAGAGATCAATGGTGCCACATCAGCCCCTTTAGATAGCAGTTATCTTCTATCACAAAAACAATGCACATAATTAAGCACAGTTTGCTTGCAATGAGTAACATCTGCTGATGAAAGAAATGTCTATCTCAGCTAACCAAAATGCCCCTTGTGCTTTAATAAAATGTTTCTACAAGGTTATCTTTTTTAACTTTGAATAAATTGGAAGAGAAGGTGTGATAGGAAATCACTCTCCCACACAGGCTCAGACTAAGCAAGGACTCAAAATGGACACAGAATCCACACAACCTGCAGTCTGGATCAGCATCCAGAATTGACAGGTTCTCCTCCTTGCACCACTACACACAGGATTAAATGTGTAGCTTTGTGTTGACAGGAGATCTACGGCTCTTACCATCACTTACTCATATTTGTTCACAACAGGAAAGAGCTCAGGAAAAGTACAAGGTTTAACAGCACGAAGCATGGCACATTTTTGGCCTTTGCTTGTGGCCAGAGCTGGGAATTGAGTTTGAATTCAGTGTTGTCCACTGAAAATAAACAGTCTGTGTTGCTCTTCTGAACTCAGGAGCTAAAACTCATGGGCCTACACCCAAAACATTTCAAGTCAATGCAAGATCCCTTCTTTTCTCCTCTATAAAAAAAAAGCCAAAACAAAAAAACCAACCACCTACCTAAAGAGTCAATCAGAAACACTCGACGAAATACTCCTCCACTACTAAATGGCCCATAGTAAATCTGCTTGGAAGCTCAAGAAGAACAAACACAAATGCAAGCACAAACTCATACAGTATGCATGGCCAGAGTGCTAGCACAGATAAGATCAGTTAGTTGACTATACATATGGAACAGCTTCATACCTTTTGATTTGTCTTTTCTGAAAATAAAGAAAAAGCAGTAAAAGGCAAAAAAAAAAAAGATTTCTGAACATGTATCAGATCAATCTTTTCAGGATTGGAGCTCAGGAAATGTCAGGTTTCTGCTTGACATGGCAACTGATACAGTCTGTGACCTTGGGCAAATCATTCCACTTAAAAAGTGCGTGTGGGGAAGACACATGAAACTGGTACATTCTTCTGACAGTATTTGTATTTTAATGTGCCTATATACAGTGTCCGAACATAATCAGGTCATCATCAAGTTCTAACATCACCTTGAGCCTTAAGGCTCTCTAACACTATTTTTATTCAGACAAATTCATTTTCAGTTTAAGAGTGCTGGAAGACTGTTGAGACCTATAGAACTACAATAAAATGCAAACTTGCTTTCTTGAGAAACACCTGAAGTTTTATGAGCTGAATATAGAGTGGTAAGAAATCCCCAAACTACAGTGAGTTGTAAAATTGTTTCTTTCCTTTGTACATATGTTTAAGTATGTTATCTGTTAGTTGTTGCAGTTTAATCTGTTTGATAGGATAACAAGTTATTTTTATCATCCCTTTGGAATGTTCCAGAATTACTCTATAGAGGTAAAACAATTTATTAATTACATGTAATTACTTTTGGTGCAAAGACATTTGTGTAAATTAAGAAATATTTTGTATTATTCAGAGAACATACTACTTTCATTCTCTAACTACCACATTTCCAGAGCAATCATACCTGTAATAAACAAATCCACTAGAACATGTACTTGAATAGGTTATTATATGTAGTTTGTATTATCACATCATACACCCCTAATCCTTTGTTGGATCTCTCACAAATCTCTCTGAGGTAAGAAAGTGCTATTATGCCATATGCCAGCTTTAAAGGTCATTGTTTGAGGCAAATTAACTAAACTGCCAAGTCCCACCCTGGCTGTTCCAGCCTGATGCCTTGAATAGGATGGAAAATCCCCTTCTCTTGTTTAACCAGTACATTTGTACAGGACCCTGAGTCTGCTTGCCAAACTTGATTTGCAAATCAAGGCCTTGACATAATGAAATATATATATGTGTGTGTGTATATATATATACACACACACTACACACTCCCCTCCAGTGGTATTTTCCATTGCTAGTTCTGACTTCTCAAAAGCTTCGAGGAATCCCTTTTTTACAGTTTGGAAGGCTTGTCATTTAAACTCTTGAAATATTCTAGAAACACCATGGACAAGGAAAGGAAGCCTTTATGCCATAGCCCAGGATGATAGACTTCATACAGTCAGAAAAAGGCTACTGCAAAGAATTAAGGTGTTCAAAACTATTCCTTGAAGAATCTGAGATTTACAGGCAGCCCAGAGTGGGATTCTTATTCCAGCTGTCCCCTCCATGCAACTAAGAAAATAACTGCACAGAGAAAGTATGCTGCAGTCTGCAGTAAACACAGTGGGAATAAGCAGCATAATTGGTCCATCACTTTCAGTGCTAGGAATGTTCAATTTCATTTTGCTTAACTGACAGAAATCAGTGCTGATTCAAAAAAGCAGATTCAAGCATTAAGTCTGATTTCCACTCAGAAAGGAGAAAAGGGTATGGTGGTAATTAATGAAAACAGAGAAACTGAGAAGCAGCACAGCAGAAAATGTGTATTACACAAACAGGCAAGTGATTTGCCTCTGTGTCTTATCACACTACCTTCTAATATCACACAGTACAAAGCCTCAAAGTGCTAATCATGGTCATACAAGTGAAGGAATTTCATCAGATGCCAATCTCATTCCCTAATGTTCTTGGAACTCCTGGAGATTTTAATCATTTGCCCTGTTACTTTTCTTTGTTCCTTTTGAAGATATGAGCTGCAATGCAAAATTCCCATATTCCCCTGCCACTGCAACACTGTTCTTGATCTAAAAGAAAGAAATTGTCAATAAATATCAGTATAATAGAGCAAGTCAGTGATAGCCAAGAAAATTCAATTGGTGAATTTCAGGAACTACTTTTGCTGCAGAGATTCATTTGTCTCCTCATTTGAAAGAGCATCACACCTCAGAGTATTACCTGGTGGAAATCAAATTAACAAAAAAGTTTCACCCACCTCCACATGCTTCGAGTCAGACTCCAACTCCAGATAAAGAGGCACAGTTCCTTTAGAAGTCAGAGACCAGCACACTGACAGTTCCAGGGTACTTCAGGACCTGAAGCACTTTTACATATACAGGGCCCTATCTGTTGACTAGAAAACGTTCCCTAGAAAGATATGCACATTGCTTTGTTCAGTATTTGTGTTACAGTTCAGAGTCTTTGTGCTTTTCTTTCCTCAGTTATAACAAACCAAAAACTTTCAGTGACAGTAGAAGTTTCCAGACCAGAAGTAATTACAGAGGTAATCTGAGAATTTCAGCAGATTATTTCAATCAGTTTTATCTACGTATTTTTCACAATGAAATCCTGAAGCTGTTTCAGAACTTTGCTTAGAGTTCAGTGGTGAAGATAATTCAACAAAACATCAGAATCTGGTCATCATTTTGGCGAGGACAGTTTTAGTAACTTAACAGATTAACTTTTAGCTGTTTATTACTATTCCGCCTAACAGTAGCAAAATGTGATTACTTCTTAATAAGCAATAGGCATATTTCAGTGTCTTGCATTTTTCCCCTTATTGAGCTGACAAATGCTTTACTACTTCAGAAATTCAAAGATTATTAAAAGTATCATTTACTAATTAGACCAAGATTTAAAAATTAAGTAAACAAGCAGCTAGAATCAGCAGGTTTATAGCAGAAGACTTATCCCCAAAAGCATGCAGGCAGTCAAAAAGGCATTCAAGGGGACTAAAAGACAAACTTTTAGTTTGATATCTGAAAGGTGAAGTGGAAGTACACATTGAACTCAGGCTGACAAAATTTGGCACACTGGCCCAGGTCCATGATTTAACTCTGAAAGCTGAGTGGAACTGAACATCTAAATAATGGCTTCTGTGTGCTGAAGTTCAATGACAAAACCAGTTCTGTAATGAAAACAGAAATATTTCTTTACAATTACTCCAGTGCCTCAACACCAACCTCACTCATGTTCCATGGTCACGTTAAGCTAGGTCAAGTCCTGCTGCAGATCATGTCCCGCTCTCCCCAGACATTTTTGAGCCCAACTTAAGACACTAGTCCTTACATGAGATCATAGAATCATTAAGGTTGGAAGAGACCTCAAGGATCATCTAGTTCAACTGTCCTCCCACCACCTATTACCCACTAAACCACGTCCCTAAGTACCACATCCAACCTTTCCTTAAACACCCACAGGGACGGTGACTCCACCACCTCCATGGGCAATGCATTCCAATGCCCGACCACCCTTTCCCAGAAGAAATTTCTCCTCATCTCCAACATGAACCTCCCCTGGCGCAACTTGCAGCCGTTCCCCCTAGTCCTGTCACTAGTTATTTGTGAGAAGAGGATGACCCCAGCTCACCGCAACTTCCTTTCAGGTAGTTGTAGAGGGCAATAAGGTCTCCCCGAGCCTCCTCTTCTCCAGACTAAACAAGTCCAGTTCCCTCAGCCGCTCCTCATAAGACTTGTGCTCCAGCCCCTTCACCAGTTTCATTGCCCTTCTCTGTACATGCTCCAGGGCCTCAATGTCTTTCTTGTAGTGAGGGGCCCTTCAGCAGTAGTTACTCACAGGTTGGTTTAGCCAAGGTAAAAGTTCTTTCATTCCTGAGATGGAATATAGATATTAGTTATCAAATGGGACTCCACCATCAATACAGTATTAGTGAAATTCCACTTTTTAAATGCTAGCTAGGAAAGGCATCGTAAAGTGATAAATTCTAATCCACCATTTAGATTTGCTATTGTTTATATATAATCTCAGAAACAACTGAAGTTTCCAGAACATCCTCAAAACTCAAGATGTAGGGTCCCCTTCACAAACCCTTCCCCGTATTCAGAAGTTTCAAACTGGTTTCATACCATCAGTGAGATGACAGACTACATATCTAATTTACATGTCAGAACATTATTGTCTTATAACTGAGATTGCTAAAGAGGCAAGAGCAGTAATAGATTGTACTATGTAGAGCTTTTTGCTGTTTTAAAGATGAAAATACTTATGCATATGTACATTATTGTTGCACAAGCACAGCTTACCACAGATTTAGAACACAAGGCCAATTAGACTGTTTAGATGGTACATCCAATGCTTTCATTTTAATGTATAGTTAAAAGTTTGAGGACCACTGCTCTAGACTGAAGACAAATCAAAAAGCATTGAACCATTTCGTTTATTTATCAATAAAGGTGTTATGCCATTTCTACTTATTTTAAGTGGCTTTTTTGTCTTCAAATCTCTATGCCAGCAATTACAAGCCACTTTGGGGTAGGAGGGGGACATGAATTGTTTGGAGCAGAGGAAAGGAGGGCTGAACCTACTTGTTTCATAGCTCTAACAACTTCTGCTTGCCTGCCAAATCATATACTCTAGACTTATTTTTCTCTTCAGTGTCATGTTTATAAACAGTTTACCCCTTACAGCTTTCTGTTTCCCATGTGCTGTTTCTGACTTCAACATCATCTTGAAGGTTCTTCTGAGGATTTTAAAATAGCAGGTTTTCATACATGAAAAAACATTCTTATTTCACATCTTCCCTCTCCCTCCTCCTCCTCCGGTACTTCTGGATAACCTCACTGCCTGGGCTTAATCTGACAGGCTGTGATTTGTTTCAGTATATGTCAGGCTCACAGTGAGGGAAACTAAACAATTGCTTCTAATATAAATCAGGCAAAGAATTTTACTTCAGTGACCTGAGAAGGGGATACACCAGAACTCACTATTGCTTCCCATGTTTTGTGGTTAGAAGAATATGTACACAAATTCCTCAAAAAAAGCCTGCCTCGAAGGCATTGTTCTGTCTTCTCATGAAGGCTGACAACAGCTTGTTAACACTAATTGAGCAGAACCTGAAGGAATGCTGGAAAGCTGTTAAGTGTTAAAGCAGACAACTCCCAAAGACAAATTCTAAAACAAGGTTACGGGTGAATGGTCAAATACTGTACCACGTAGCATTCCATCATAATAAAATTTTCCAACTTATCCTTACTTCTTAACTCCCTTCTTTCAACAGCTCTCTCTCCTATGTCATGTATCTCATACCTCAGATGGTTTTACCAATCCTTTGTAGGCTTACATTGACTATCACCAAGCACTGACATCACTAACAGTAACAATATAGTGTTCCTCTTTAGAAAGGAAAGAGGATAGAGATGTATAGTTAGTTTGTAGGGAGAACTAGGACTTCCGTGCTACCCTTGCATAATCAATAAAAGATCCCCTGAGAAAGACTGAATTTCACATATTTAAAACCATTTATCATAAATTTATTCAGAAAAATAATCAAGTATTTAGAACCCTTACACTATTGCTCTGATACATTGTAGTGCTGTAGAAACTGTCTTAAAATATTCACTTGTCCAATTACTCAAAACCTTACTGTTGGGCTGCAGGCCACCGGTTGTGCCATATAAGCATGCCACAGCAGGGCACTAAACACAAACAGAAGACTAAGCCTTCCTCCCTCACCATTACTTCCATATGGCTGGTCAGTAACTGGCCCTTCAGCAATTAAGAACTCTATTCATAGGGGTGAGTAGCACAATGCCACTGGTCTCCAACTTCTTAAGAGGGAAAAATTGCAGGGTCCGAACACTGACTACTTAGTATCAAGGAAAGGTAGAATCATGGAATGAGGTTAAGATTTCACCTTCCAAAGATGCTGGTTATGCATGTTCTTTCCCCAGCAACAAACTGAAATCCTTTGGAGTATAGAGTATCCAAAACTCTTAACAGTGGCCTTCTTTGGAGCAAAATTCTTCCTTAATTTTAAGCATTCCTAATGGGCAGCTACACTGAAGCTTGCCAGAGGCCAAGGTTTGCACTCTTACTGGAAACTCTAGTTCTTTTTTCAGACCAAAAACCCGTAGTTACCAATTTCTATGCAAATTCTCAGATTTGCTTCCCTTGAAATTGTATACATAAAATATACTAATAGAAACCGAATGCAAGCAAGAGATCAAACTCCAGGCTTTATCCCTTTGCTGTGGCTGTCCTACAAAATCTAAAAGGAATCTTAAACTCTACACTGTGATCAAATGAGTTGAAAAGCATGAAAAACATACTTTGCTCCCTGCAGAGATCAATTTTGAACTAGCTTTGACTTCTAAATCTTATGGGAACAGAAGGGTAAAGCTAGGATTAGATCCAAGAATGTGTGGTACATTCCCTCCTTACCAAAATGCTACAATTCTTCAGCCAGCCAGGTTACCCTCATAGCAATCTGGTCTCCTTGGGGGAATCCAAGATCAACAGATACTTCATAAACAGCAACAGCTACATTCCACGTTTAAAGAACTATTCTCCTCAAACCCCTGTCCAGCTACAGAAACAGGGGACTACTTCATTCAGAAGATTTTTGTATAAAGGAATAATGTGTATTAATACACAGGTAGAATATCCTAACATTGTGATTACAGCGACAGAACAGCATCAGATCCCAGCAGATCACATAGCTTGCTTTTACTGATACTAGCTTATATCAGCTTACCCCAGCCTTTCATACAGAGTCTTACTAGCTCAGCATACAAGACTGGACTCCAGTTAAAATTATGTTCTTATGCACAAAGAATGATCTGAGATTTTACCGGGAATTAGTTATGTTGCTAGGAAGGCACTGATGATGATTTAATATCACAACCATTTTTTGAAATTTTAAACAATGTTGCCTATTATCCAGCAAGGGACTGTTAATATAAGAATTGTAGTAAATGCTGTCCCTAGGCCTTCTTTGCTACTAAGCTGAAACAATGGTTTGACTTTATGCACATGCAAATTAACAAACTTTTCCTGAAAGCATACACAAGCTGTAACAAGAATCATAACTGGTCCACTGAAGGCAGCAGTTTATTTATATGACCCGTTTTAATGGTAGGTATACCGAAAAGGAGCTGTGAACCCTCCATTTATTTCCCTGGAGGAGCAACCCAGGACAAGCCACAGGAATAGAAACTCTTATTAAGCAAAACCTGCAGCATGGTACTGACTGCAGAGCCCCAGCAACTCAGCTAGACTTTGGAAGGGTTTCCCTTAAACAAGCAGACATAGCCTGCTTGGGTGCTCACTTGACAACTGCAGATGCTGAGGCCCATTCACTAAGGGCTACTATCCTAACAAACACCCAGGTTTACACAATCATTGTTAAATAAAGCCTCAGAGACCCCATGAAGAAAAATGTTATCAACAAAATACTCCATGGTTTCCATGTCCTCACTTCATTCTGTACAGCAAGACCTAAATTTACTTTCTGCAGCACAGCATCACTGATTCAGCATAATCACATTCATACACATAAATAGTAACACTGTTCATAGAAGTAGATTTTTCTGAGATTCTTCAATGCACAGCTGATTAGGTCCACTGCATCAGAAATAGTTTTCCATAATTACCACAGCATGGTATGGTTCCAGAATCATCCCTCAAGTAGCAAGTATCTTCTGAAAGGAGGAGTTTGGACCTTGTACTGTGAAACCAGCCTAATTTTGGCTAATCAGAACTAGCACTGTAAATTTGTTTTCTGATTTGCCACAGAAGTGTTTCTAGTAATTTGACAGCTAATAATGGAATCATGCACGTACTTAAATGCAATTTGAGCTTTGCTCCAACTGCTGCCAAAAACACCACAGGTGAAAATGAAGCTAGCATATCTTAATCCAGCACCAGCACAGAAGCAGCTAACAGGTTGTGAAGAACACTCAGCTTGGATATCTATCAAAAGTTTTATCTGCATGCCTAGGAGAGAACTAGAGGAGCACAGGAACAGACAACTTTTTACTTATGAATCACCATGTCTTTCAAGTGTTCAAGTTTTACATAGGTTTTCATATAATCTGTGTGCAGTGGAAAGCATGCCTGATAAGTGTACTAAGACTTACCTTTCCCAAAGGAAGGGTAGAAATGGCCTGGACCTATATGTTTGTTACTATTACGCTGTTGCTCAGCACAAGTTCTGATGAGAATCTTCTACTGATTTAGTGTGCAATCCTAATTCCTCAATTATTTGTTGCTGTAGTTCACGTATCACCTAATCAATATGCCCTTCCCATCCTATCCATTTACAGCAGAACTACAGCAGATTAGTCAGCTTCAGAGATAAACAATTTGACACAGAATACACAGGTCCTTCAGGAATCTTGTACATATTCCAGGAACCATAATTCATTTTCAACATGGCGCCTGGTTACTCAGAGCTAACTGTTTAGACTTCTCCTTGAAATTAAGCTTTGCCTTAAATGAAAGCACCTCCACTGTTATTTCAATGATCAGGAAGTTATACACCTGTAAGTCATCTGAACAGTCAGTGACTGAGGTCACAGCAAGGCAGAGTTGAAACAAGTGGAAGGTTCAACAGTCGTGAAGGTTTAAGAATGGTGCCAGGGTATAAAGCATAGGACTTGATATATTTCTGGAGACAGTTTGACCTAGATGTTGAAAGAAAGCATATGGTGATGAGGAAATCTCAAGCCAAACCCTGAATTTCTGACCTCCTTTACCAGTATTAGTTGCTCTGCAGCAAGCTTTGTCACAGCTATCGGACTGTACAGACTGAAGTAAAAAGTTGTTGTAGAAAAATATCCTTGACAGATGGCTGAAGGGGGTATACAGTGTATCTGCATTTCACAGTATAGGAAATATCAAGGCAAATACAAGTCAACAACTACAATTAATGAAGGAGGAAAATCTGTAAATAGAGGAATAGTTTCTGCAACATAGTTGTGATGGATCATCAAAATATTTAAATAATATGATCTGTACAGGAAAAAAGTAGCAAAATACTTCCACATTCCATGCAGTCTGAGTAGATAGGGGAGGTCCAAACCCACTAAAATCAAACTGAGGGTAGGCTTGAACTACTGTGCTTCCTAGATCACAAGGATGAGCACGCAAACCCGGAATGTAATTGGGCAAGCAAGGGTTAGTCAAATACATCTTTTCTTACTGCATCAACACAGCCCAAGAATCTAGTAGACCCTACAGTAGGGGGAGTAACTGCTGCCTGAATTGAGATTCTACTGGGCTTCAAGTTCTTCTTGCTCACAAAGGGACATCGGCATGACAACAAGCAAGTATCTAATACATCAGACCACCCATCTCTGGTCCTTATTTCCACCCTGAAAGCAGAAGATATAGTTTACCCTCTCCTTAGCTTCACTTATACTGGAAAGAGGTTAGGGGAAACAGAACTTATAAGCTCTTCCTTCTACAAGAAGAATAAGTATAGCAGAACTACTATAGCAGAATCTACAGTAGATTTTTGTTCGTTCCTAAACAGATGTATTAACTCTGGCTACAGCAGGGTGATAGTCTTCTTATGTCTCAAACATTAGGCTTGCCAGAAGGTATGCTGAACTCTTCCCTAGTTTACTGCTCGTACAACAAAACTAACTGTAGTTGAGGCAACAGACTGCTACCATTTTTAACCTAATGAAGTAAAACTTGTAGCTAAGAGCCACTGATGAAGGGAAACTGTACTATGAAGGCCTCCTGGATCACAAGTCCCATAGTTTCATGCAACCATGCCATATAGCTACTGCTCTAGGTGTTCCACACTACAACCAGCTGGTTTTGTGCCACTTTAGCACGAAAAAATCGTTCCTAAGTCAACCACCTGTTAGGTAGGAGTCTAACTTGGCAACAGATGTATCTTCATACTTGTTTGCACCTGCATGATCTTGTGCCATCTCTTACCAGTTCCCTACACTACAGCTCTTCAGTTCTCAGAGTTATCCCTAATGGTTTACAGTCCACAATACAGCATTCACTTCACTAAGTTAAACATTTCAAACAGGATTGTCTTCTCTTCATTATCAGAATTGTTCCCTATAATATCTTAACAGCTTGTCTCATCATTTATTCTTACTATTGAAAAGAATTTATCAAAACTTGTACACCATATTCGAGATGAGCCTCAGAGACCTGAATACAACTGCATTAATTTTTTTCCACTCTACTTTAAGAGCATCACCTAGATTCAGTGAGGAACTTATTCTCAGCCAGCTTCTACATCATACTGACTACCCAGACTCCTCCACTTTAGAAGCAAAAATGCTCAAATCCATCTCAACTCTTTCCCTAAGTTTCTAAGTTTCCACTGAAAAATTGCATGATGAGAGATGTTCCTATTGTAGTAAGTCATCAGATCACTTGGTTCATTCAGCGAAATTCTCCACATTTATGCCTGCAGACCTCCAGCTTGAAACCATCCTTCCCATTTTCCTCAGTACATAGCCACATGTAGTGGCAGTAACGCTAGTGCCAATCAAAGTTTTTTGTATCAACAGCACAGCTGTCCCAGGCTCACTACACAGCCAACTGGCACACTCAGTGGGCAGTATGACGGCAACATTTTGTGCTGTGGGACCGGAGGACATGCTGGCTGACCTGGTACAACACAAGAACTGCATCATGTTGGACCCAGTGGGAGGAAAAACAAACAGCCTTCTCTCCTAAGCAGGCAGTACCAGATAATTATTCATGATGAAGATAAAGGGCTAGTGGCACGGCACTAATTTCTGCCCATGGTCAAGTTCTCCTGTCCTGAAAATAATTATCATTGCTTTCCAGCAACAGGGGAAGTGCTTATTTAATTCATCTAAGATCAGTAACTTATCACAATCAATAAGCTTTTTCCACAAGTGAAAGAGATAAATGCGACTCCAGGCCTACAGCCAATTCTACTGTTCTTATTAAATTTTTCACGTTTCAACTCAGCTTCACAGAGGGAAAAAAGCAAACAAAAAACAACCAACCATATTACCAGACCTTTCTATTCCATGTAGCTGTGTCATTTGACTAAGGATACAAACCTTCCTATCCACTGTATATGTAAGGAAATGATCCTGTAGCTTGGAATCTCAATCCCGTCAATACCTGCAGAGGCATAGGTGTCTTGCAATACACTGTCTGATAATTTCAGTTCCTGTCTCTGTATCAGAAATAGACCACTACCAGGACTGTTGTCAACTTGTGAAGTACAATGGCATTTCAACAGCCATCAGAGGAAAAATCTACCTTTAGTATGCGTGATGACAGTGCACTTTCAATTCCTCTGATGGCAGAACTGGGGAAGTGCAAATAATGAAATGGTCTGTATGCTTGAGTGTCACCTTTCTGCAAATCACAGGATAAATTAGGGTCGCTGGAGCCAAACAATAGAACATCTGTAATGCTAGGTACACCTTTATCCATTATTGAGCAAAAGCAACTTCTACTGCAAAAGTTTTAAATTTACCAGTTAAGATTAACAAATTGAGGAGATGACAGAACTATCACACTAGTATTTGGAATATAGTTTCACAAAGAAACTTGCAAATTTTTGCTAATTCATATAAGCAGATACTACAGTATCCACCCAGTTGGGTAGCAAAAATGTAGCAATTACTAAACAGTGACTAAGAAGCCTACTTCCACTCTACATTCACTTGCATAACAGTGATACTAAAAATAGCATGAAACAAAAAGTCCTTTTTCACAGAAAATCTGTTTTGAAATTACATTTATTCTGCTAATCTTTTGTCAGAGTACAGGCTAGCTGCAGCCTATCCTGAAAGACTAAGGGTCTCAGGAAGATCTGAGAAATTCACATACAGCCATGAGGCAGAGGACCACAGGATTACCAGCTACTTCCTCAGTCCAGATGCCCCAAGTTTGATAGCCCACAAGATACATGCACTGACTTCAAGTTCACCCTAGAAGTGAAGGCAACTGCTGAATGCAAATAAAATAACAATCACTTCAAACAGGGAAGACTCAAAGCATATTATCCTGGAAATGAGCTCTCAGCAACTTCAGAATGTATTTCCTCTGAAAATGAGCTCTAGACAGCTTTAAGCTGTCAAGGTCTGATCTGAGCTGGTAAGACTTTCAGGTTATGTTGGCTAAAAGTCTAGTGCAATGAATTTGCCAAAATGGTCATTCTCAAACACATTAAAGGCATGGTCATATTTCATGTGCACAGGTACAGTACCTGTAAAGACAAAACTGTTCCATCCCTCTTCGAAGTTTATATACAGGCAGTTTGGAGAAAAATGTTTCTGCACAAACAGATGTCTGTTAATCTTTGGATCAACCTCCCAGATGGTACAAGGTAGGGAGACACTAAACAAGTTAACTGCAGACACTGCCCATGTGCCAAGATAAAATTTAAAATACTAGAATTATACTAAACAGTTCTAAATCATAACATGAAGGTTTTTTCCTCCATAAATTTACAAGGGCATACTTGCAGCAAATACAGTTCAGAAGATACAGGGAATAACAGACTTCCCACAAAATGACTAGCTGTTCATTCCTGCAAGTACAGACTCTGCCCTGGTACTGAACCCAACAGGAAGAGACCAGGATGGATTGACTTTGACAAATGTAAGCTATTCAACATATGCTGGCAGGAAATGTTTACATCAGTCAACCACAATTCTGCCAGGATTGCTAAGCATCTTGTCAGTCTATACCATGAATGTAGGTAACACAAGGTAAAACAGAATGCTGGGGAACAAATTTGAATAGATCACTCTAATTGGAACTAACAGTATTTTTAAAGCCTAGGCAACAAATGCTCAGGCAGATCAAGTTCTCTAACTGCTTACCCCTTTCTCTTTGTACCATCATCTTCTCCCAGAGTGAGTCAGTAATTTGGATATCAGTTTGTAGACAGATATTTTTAAATAAAAGTGACTTAAACTTTACTACCTTAAAATACTCAACCAGCTACATTAGCATTACAAAGCAGGTCAGAAGGCCTCAACATAGATCTCGCCTAGTCCATAGAGATGATTTTGTTACTAAGATGCTTCCCTTGTCCAGTGGCAAATATGCCCTGTTGCCAGGAGCACCATCCCTTCTCTGACAAGGGCACTCTGCCTTAGGGGTGCAAATCTAGTCCTTACGTCACTTGATCTAGTGCTCGATATACAAGTCCCCTCTTCCTATACTCATTATACAACAAGATGATATTGTAAAAGCACTGCAGCACTAAGAACAAGACAACTCTGACCAAAGTAGATTCCAGATGTATGGAGCTGTACTCTTACCAACAGAGCAGGATGTAAAAAGCTGACATGCCATTTCAGGATCAGGTTTCTGACATCATCAGCAAGTGACCTAAGGCCTCTGTCCCACACAATTGAGTGAACTGACTACAGGTGCTATCTTTAAATAGGAAGTACTTAAGGTTAATGGCTGGCTGTTATCTGCTGACAGCATTTTTTTTTAAAAAACATGCATAATGCACCATAAGCAGTGTACAGAGGAAGACAAAAATAGCTCTGTATCAAAGAGGTTGGTTCCTCATTTGCCTCCAAGGGCAAATGAACATGCTGGTCTTGCATGTAAGCCAATCGCTCTTTCTTCTAGAAAGATGTTTATCTGCAGGAGAATTGATGAAACATCTGCCAATATCAATATTCATTGCAAGACACACACAAGAAATACTCCTTAGCCAGAGGGTATAATAATATAACTTACTTTTCAATCAAAAATAATATATTTCTTTTTTGTGACACTGGACAGATGCGGCCATTTGCCGAGACTCCAAAATACACGAAAAACTGTGACATCCAGCTGTTCTGCATTTGATGAAGCTATTTCCTTATGTGACAAGGTGATGTCAGTGTGATACTTTCTCATGAGATGAGGAAGGGAAGTGATCAGAGCTCTGGCCAGTTATACGACAGACCATTTGGAGGATATAGCAAGCAGGCAAGCTCAGTCCTCTGGCCACTGTCACTTAGGGAAGAGAGATCAGACTCAGGATCTGAAGGTGTTTTGGGACTTAAGATAAACACTGGTGAGAATCTGACCAGAAAACAGACTTTTCCAACCCAGAGCAGACAAGGACAGAGTTAGCCCTTTGAGTATCCAGGGAAACAGCACATTATGCCAAAAATAGCAAGACATGATCTGCATGACAAATCTAATAAAGGAACTACATATAGTACTAGGCCAGTACCACCAGAAACTGATGAACTAATGGATAAAAATCCATATAGTGATAAACTTGAGTTACTACCATTTTCAAATGAGCCTCAAATGCCTTGCTTTTCTGCATCCAGGTGTCTTACACAGTTAGACACTTAAGACTGAATTTCAACTTGAAACTGAAGTCTGATCATAGAATCATTGAGGTTGGAAGAGACCTCAAGGATCATCTAGCCCTACCACCTATTACCCACTAAACCATGTCCCTAAGTACCACATCCAACCTTTCTTTAAACACACCCAGGAATGGTGACTCCCCCACCTCCCTGGGCAACCCATTCCAATGCCCGACCACCCTTTCTGAGAAGAAATTTCTCCTAATCTCCAACCTAAACCTCCCCTGGCATAACTTGCAGCCTTTCCACCTTGTCCTGTCACTAGTTCTCCGTGGGAAGAAGCCGAACCCCAGCTCACCACAACTTCCTTTCAGATAGCTGTGGAGGGCAATAAGGTCTCCCCTGAGCCTCCTAAATGATGCTACTGAGGATCAGATCCAGTCTTCAGCAGACAGCTTAAAACAGCAAGCTACAACGGGCTAGGTAATTTTTCTAAGAGCAACTAGTTTTCAGGTCTTGGGCTTCTGCTAGATTGACAGTCTAGTATGTCACTCAATAAAACCAGTAATTTTTATTAACTCTAAGCCTAACTGCTACCCATGGCTCCATGTTCTGGTAACAGCATCAGAGGTGACTTTCTCCAACCCCTTGAACTCTGGTTATTTATTCAACTTGCATAGATCATACCACTATGAAAGCAGGTGTTTCTTCTGCATTAGTGTTTCTCAAAAGCTCTTTGGGGGTTACCCTGGGAACTTTACAGCAAAGCAGCTGGTAGATGATAAGAACCTGGGTAACTATAAAGAAGCCCACAAAAAACCCCTTCCCTAGAGCGCTCAGCTGCCTCACAGATGGAAGAAAACAACATGTGGTATGACTAGAAAGACATCCCAAGTAAAGGCGCTAACAGAATCAAAACTGCAAATCATAATGATAAGGGGTGAAAGGAAGATCAGTTGAATTCTGATTGCTTTTGTACAGACTTTGATACTCATCATATTCTACAGGTAATGCTCTCCACCTCATCACCTACTCTGAATGCTGAAATAACACTCAAATGCAGAATGGCTCTACAAAGCTTTATATCTGGTATCTTGGCTAAACTGGCTTTGAAAAAAGGGGCATACTTTTGCCAAAGGAAGGAAACAAAGTTTATTGTGTTTTTTGAAGGAGTCAGACAGCATGTGGACAAGGGTAAAAGCAAACTCTATTTTCAAAGAGTTGTGTCAAGATATCTCAAAGGCTCTTAAATTATAGCTCTTGCAGATTAAAGGCAAAAGCCTTCAAGCATTAATAACTAACTAAAAGCTAAGCAACAAAATAGGAAGGAAAACAATTTTTCATGATAAAAGTTTACTAGCGTGGTCCCAAATGGACCTGTGTTGGAGCATGCACTATTCAAGGTATTCAGAAGTGATCTGAAAAATGCTGTGAGAAAGAAAGATCAATGGAGAATAAACTGACATGTTAGTGTTTTCTGTATAAATTCATGAAGCAAATCTTATACCAAGCCTTTCCACTTCTCCCTATTTCAAAACAGGTGTAACAGAACCAGGTCTGTAGAGGATAAGCAACAAGGATAAAACAATATGTACGAGGCTAGATTATAGACTAGGAACACATCAGCTTCAACAAGGCACAACCAGTTTTTCATAATTTTACTGCGTGCCTTTTATTTTTCCCATTATCACAGAAGGTTTAAAAATTCAGAAAGCACTTTGATACTACCCATAACTTCACTGAAATATATTGCCATAAAAGGTCATGAATATCAAAGTCTTACATGATTATTTTTTTTCCTCCTCTATGACTGCCTAAATACCACCTCTGCACATTCAGTCCTGATGTGCAGATTAAAGGATGCTGGTCTTCTACACTGGTCCTAAATAGCTTGGTCTGAATCACCAAAACTACTTTTAGACCAATGTTGTCCTGTAGTTAACATCCGTAAACTGACTATAGCTGGAAACCCTCTAGTTGCTACGTTAGATCTAGCAGTGAAAACAGAGGTTCACAAAAACCCTCCCAAGAGACCAGCACAAAGACACCAAAGCTTCACCTTAAGGCTATGAATTTCCAGAGGAGGTAGATATGGATGGCTGCCTGCAAAGCCACCTTTGCTCTGACCTTGGACACTACACGCAATTTTCAAAGGCTCACTGGGCAGCAGAAGACAGGCCTACATGTAGCACTTTCTTCTCAAATTTTCCCTAAGTACTTCAGGATCTAACTGCAAGTTAGTTGACAGATGGCTTGAGGAAGAGTTATGGGTGGTTGCTATAGAAAGGCAAGTACTTATTCCCACAACAGTTTTACCTAAAAATCCTCCAGGAATGTTCCACACTTCCAGGATGTACTTGCTGCTGCAAATACTAATAAGTTAGGAACCAAAAATATTTTCACTATTTCATTCATGGAGCATGACAGAGAGCTATGATAAATATAACAGGAGGAACAGTGCTCTTACCTCTTTTAGCTAAGCAGGATATGGTATCTCCACTCAGCCTAATAGAACACACATGGAATTGATGCAGATGAGCCTCTTCTCTCAAGTGCTGTTCTCCAGAAGTCAGCAAGTCCTAGTAGAAAAGTCTCCTCTCTATTTCATTCTCAAATCTAAAAAGCAGAAGGAAACAGGTAATAAAGCCACACTGTTCCTAGGTCAACAACAAGGTACTTAAATACTACCACCTACCTCTTGAGTGAGAAAGAGGAAAACATAGTTATGATTTCTGAATTTTTGCACCACTGAAGTGGTTTGACACACAGATCTAGAAACATTTCAGTCCACCTGAGGACCATCTCTTCTCTTGACTTTTATTGTTCAGTTTATGTCAGTATTTCTCATTTCTTCAGAAATAAATCCTCTTGCCTTCATGCAATGTAGAATTTGGTAAAACATTCACAGGTCAATGTGCTTTTCAGCAAACTATTGAGAAGGGTTTACAAATTTGACTTACTATCTTCACAACACTGACAGTCAGCCTTTAAGCCAGCCCTACTAACAAATCTGAATTCTGTTAGTAAATGCAATTTCTGTAGTGGGTAAGAAGTCACTGATATAGAACTTGTCATCTTTCTTGCAAAAAAGCAGCTTGGAAAATGACAGCAAGTTTTATTTTTTTTATATACACACACTGTAGTCATACAACCAACATTGAACAAGCTCCCTGGGGTGCTGATGCAGAACTCCAGGACAGCTACTTTGCCTTGCTTCCTGGGTTCTCCCTGCTGCAAGTCCTATATAGTCACAGAAAGCTGTTTATAGATCTTGTTGCTAAAATACAGCAGCATTAACATGCTGCTTTAAAAACACACATTTACATGTTCAAGCTCTTCTTACACAAAATCCTTCAGATTAGATCTGAAGCACTATTTCTACACAGGCACTAAGGACTGCAAGCAGGTTGGCTCTCATGGTTAACTATAACCATGTCATTCTCCTTTAACATTCAGACCAGACTTCATGAAGTGAAAAGTAACCAGAGTAATCATCACTATTCGTCACTTAAACATGGCAATACTGTAAAGAGCTCTTGTTTATATTCCAGAAGACATGGAACCCTAGCTCACCTCCAAATACAAACACAAGACCTTAAATGCAGTCATTCTTTAAATACCTGCAAACAATAGTTGCAATGATGTTTGCTTCCCAAATACCTGTCAAATCTGGAGAGGTTACTCTAGCACAAAATCCTGAGCCATTCAAGATACTGAGAACATTCAAAATAGTACAAGCATTGTACTATCCTATTAATATAGGATGCATCATGTTGTGCTATCAGTGCTACAGTACAGACAGCTTAGCTCAGACACTACCAGCAGAGCACTCTGTTCAAACTTACCCGAGTCCACGTAATTTCCTCCAGGAGTTAGTAGGCACAGAGAAATGGAGTTTCACTGTAAAGGTGAAACCCCTAAGCATCTATTTAACATCAAGATAAGCAAGATCTGACAGGCTCTGCTGGCCTTGAAAGAGTGAGGTTAACATTCCCCTTGCTTATTTTTTCTATCCTATGTACCCTTTCTTCACTACTTTTTCATCTCCACAGGAAAAAGCAGAGGAATTTTACCATATTACAGCTCTGATTTTTAGCCTGGCTTTTCCTGGATTTGAAAAAAAATAAAACTAGTGGTGTATGGCTGAATATGTATCTCTATCAGGAAGAGTCAAGACCTGGTAGCAAGAATTTCAGCTGGACTCAAGGCAACACATTCTCCTTTAATTCAAATGCCAGTTTCCACCACCTACAGATCAATATCTGTAACTCCTCTACATTATTTCTTCCTCTATTAGCTTCTCCAAATTTTAGCCCTCTAGCTAATTTTTTTTCAATATGGATGCTGGAAACAGCAGAAGTTCACATGGGTATTTCATTTACGTTTCAGGGACACCATTAACCTGGATTCTAATGGTCTTTGTTATTGCCAGAGGTAAACTCCATCTATTATTTATGAGTCTTAGTGTAGTCTCCTAATGTCCCATAGTCCTTTGCTTTCATTTCTCCAGATTAAGAAACGTCACCTTCCCCAGAAAATCTCCCAAGTTCAGAGATTTGTTTAATTCACATAAGCAGCAACTGCAGTACTTCTGTTTGATACCCTGTGCTAACACCATGTTCTGCTTCACAACTGGGAAAGGCCAGAGGGACTTCAGGCAAATGCAATAGCAACAAACCCCATGTTCCAGGTGGGAGACCTCATATCACACTAACACAGTAACCTTTCTCCTCCCAGATGGCATAAAGCATATGCCCATCAGCCAAGCCTACAGCTATGACCTCTTTTGCCTAAAGGTGTCCTGACCAGAGACATTCAGCATGCATCCTGGTCACAGGGGACTGACTGCTGGAAACGTAATGATGATCTTCTAAATATGTCTAGATTTAGAAAAGATTGTCTCCTGTTAAGCTGTGGACTACATGACCACTCCAAACAGTGGTAAGCATTGGTATACACACTGCAGCAGCTCTCATGATTGTAACTATCACAAACATAAGTTCAGAAAAAGAACATTCATTTTAAAGCCTTTATTCTTTTGAATAAAGATAATTTTCCCTTTAAATAAATAAAAGGGCATCAGGAACAATGCAGGAGAATTTCAGCTACATTCTGTAGTATAACAGCAACCTACCTATCTAGTTAAAAGTGGTGTACCAACTTATGGGACAGGATTTTGGATAATGTAGTCACCACTGGTATTTAGAGCTGGGCTGCCAGCATATCTAGCTGTAAGTCTGCCTTTATATCATTATTCCACTGAATGCCTAACCCAAAAGCTTCTACTGAATTTAATGTAATCAGTCAGTTAACAGCAACAACAAAAGAGGCAACAGGTCACTTAATTAGTTCAACTGCAAGCAAGAATAATCTGTTATGGTCTTTCTAGTCTCTGCCAGTCACCTCTTCCTAAGGAGTCCGCACCTTTTTCTGGCAAGCTGTCCCAAGTATTAAGTGTAGTACAGAGGCCTAGAGCCAGGTCTAAATCCCTTAAGTGGGTGGGGAGACTTCTTTATTGAAACCCACTTTCAACACAGACCATTGCAGCAAGCCTGCCACAGTGTAATAGTTCACAGGAAGATACGGTTTACTGCCTATGCAGCCATCCACTCGGCAGTCTGCTAGTTAGCTGTTCCTACAGGCTATCCAGCCAAGCAGGCCCAGGCAGCAGCTAAGCTCCATTCTCAACTCTGCCTCACTATGACATATTTCAAACCCAGGCTTTTTATTTAACCACCTCCCTAGAAAATTTCTCCCTGTAATTTATTGTATTTGTAATACACATGATGTAACTTTTTTTTTTTATATTTTTGCTTCATACATTTAATACAGTTTTGGAAAAACCCATAGCCCCAGCATAGCAGTAGGATTGTTTCAACTGCATTCACTAAATACCAAGTTATAAACGTAGCATTAAACCAGTTACCAAATGTACCTTTTTTTTGCCTGAATTTGCTGCTGTGTGGCTAGCCTGTGTCAGGCTGGGCAGAGTCCTCTCACAGCTCCTCTTATGGCATCAAGGAGCTTGCTCTAGCGTGGGGCACAAACTCCTTTACCAAATTGTCAATAGAAAGTTTCTAATTCACCAATTATCCTCCTACCCTGGTCAGTACTTCATATGTCTAGAAAGATCACTATGCTTCCCTGTGTAAGTACCTTTTTCTGGCCTCTCAAGAGACATACTACGAACTGCAAAAACTTGCAGAAAGCTGCCACAAAGACCATCCAGTGCTGCTTCTTCCTTCCTGCCATCAGCTTAGCACACTTAGTTTCTGACACCTAATATGATTCATGGGCTCGTGCTTTAAAGCACACAGGATTTCAGGTTATTGCTCATCTATATACAGGGCATACCTCATGAGCTTCCAAAACCAAGGGTAATCACTGTCAGATTGCAAATACAGATGCCTAAGATGAACCATTGTGAGGCTGCAAACCATTTGTTCATACCAAGTCAGGGGGTTATGAAGGGCAGCATCTCTACAGAATGCAGTCCCAGCCTCAAGCTGTGGCGACAGCCTCCCAGGCAGTCCTTTACTGAGGTCAGGCTGATGGGCAGTAGCTGTTAGAGATCTGTTACCTGATGCTATGAAACACTATTTCCAAATTACAGCAGCAGCCACTTGTGCTGTGGGTAACTATAAAATTTCCACTTAATGCATGTTAATTGGATTATTATTTTAAAGACATGCTCACTACCCCCACATTAATAACAAATGAGTTCTCTCCAATTATTATTAGAGCAACTCCCATACAAATTCATGATTAGGCCATTAAGACTGTGCAGCTGAATTGCCATTAGTTCTCACATTTGAGCAAATTAGCTAATAAAATGACATTATAAAAGGAAATTCCCTTATGTATTACTGAATTCCTTCACTCATACCAAAGGCACACAACAAATGTCTGTTAAGCACTTTTATTAAACGTTAAGCTGAAATTATTCATCATAAACTGGAAAAAACTGACTATAAAAGCCACATTTTTAAGTTTTATATATTTGTGGGTAGTGTTAAAGTGCATTTTTAACCACTGCTATTACAATATAACACAGGCAGCCAAAGACCTAATATCATCAGAATAATTCAATTTTCTAAATACTTCTATATCCAACAGTACCAAATAGATGTCATGTGATTGCCATTGGAGGATTTTCTAAATCTGGAGAACTACTAAATCAACACAAAGTACATTTTTCAAAGGGATGTAATCTAACCACCATTTACAGTATATTAAGATTAGGTTACTGCACATTTACAAATAAAGCCTCAAGTTTCTGAAGTCACATAAATGCATTATAATAAAGGTAGAAAACCTCTTCCTTGTTAGGCACCACACACCTTTCCAACACATTTGACAGTCATTTGCACATTCTGTAGTCATTCAATAATTCAAAAAACAAAACACAGTTTACAGCTTCATTTCATATAGCTCATAGACACACATCTGCCCCTGAAGCTCCTCATATCTGCTTCAGACTGAGCTTTCCTACTCTCCTAATTTCAGACATTTCCAGATGTAATGCAGAGACCTTTCCCTTGACCACCCTCAACCCATTTCTTTCTAATCTCAGTTATAGATCATGATTTGTGTATTCTAAACAGACTTTCTAACATTACTTTACTGAGCACAACCTGTCACCTTTAAGTTTCTACACTACAAAAATTAGAACTTGCCAGAAATATGCAGCTGCACTGCAGAAACCAATATCCATTAATTTTCCAGGCAGAATACCCATGGACTAGAACATATAAAAGATGCATAGCTCTGGATATGATTACTATGTGCTTTGGTGCAGAGGGAGTAAAGATCTCCCTGGCATTAATTTAAATGATCATATTGCTCACAGTAGCAAAACTACATTATTTGATATTAATACCCTTAACATTGATATTAAAATCACCCAGCTGATGTAATAGGAAGTGTTCAGTACCTCCTTCAAGAATGAAGGGTAGCAGTGGTCAACATTTTCAACTGCTTTTCAGAAAGATATGTTTATATGTGGATTACCTAGTAATGCGATTTCAGTTTAGCACACTATTCATATGTATGTGGAACTGTAGCCAAATGGGTAAATCAGTGACCTATATGCATGGTTTATTAGACCTAGCATGATCAGCAGTTTGCAAGACCAAGAATTATATGTGTATCTTCCTAACTAGTCACCACACCAGGAGAATAATAGACAGGTTTTATAAACTCCAACTGGATACAAGAAAAGCAGAAAAAAACACACAACACTGAGTAGAAAAACATAAGTGCTTCAATTTGAATGACACACCAGAATACGTTCAAATCATACAACCGTGGTTCAGTACATTCACTCATATTCAGCACTTCAGAAGACTATCTGCCCTACCTGAAGCTCTCAAGGAATTTAAGTTAATGCTACAAAAAAAATCCTTCCTACTGGTTTGGCTACAATTAACTACTTATAAAGTTTTATTTCTTCCCCTTCCAGAGGACATTGGCTGAAGCACACTGGAAGCTCCATACCCTTTTAACCACACAGCTACATCAAGGTCTTCTGCTATTCTTCATGATGCAAGTAAGTCAAGCTTAGAAACTCTGGTCTGAGTACAACCTAAACAATCAAACCTACAAATAAATTAAAACAACAGCAGCTCCTAATAATCACGATTTCCCTTCTCCATCTGGAAGGAAACAATGGTCATTTTTACCTTGAGTGCTTCACATTGCTAGGTGTAAAACACTTCACCATGTACGATAGAAGAAAAAGCATCAAACACTGCATTTGGAAAACATCACATACTACAAAATTTCAGCTCTTTGTTACACTACCTGCAATAAAGACACTCAGTACAATAAGTAGCAACTATTCAGTGCTCTCCCATCAACCAAAAAGAAAAATGTAAATTGCCAGAGCACAAGCAAAACCACACCACCAGCTCCAGAGGAACCCACCTGCAGTCACAGAAAAAGCTGCTCCACACCTAGGCCCTGCCCTTTCCCATAGGGCTTTCAGGGATAAATTAACAGGGGCCTCAATGCAGCTGATACTCATTTACTACATCAGTCTCTCTGCCATATTATGAAAACCAAATGCATTGTAGTAGTGTGAGGACACAGGCCGCTCAGGGAGTGGCAGCCTCACAGCACCCAGTTCCCTTGGGATGACGGCAGGAATCCAGGATAAAAGAAAAAAACCAAACCCCACCAAAACCCCAGACAGACAGAACAACAACCACCCCCATACAACACAAAACTCAGAGACCTTGTTTTGGGTTTGTGTGGCAAGGTTCGGGGTTGGGGGGAAGGGGACGGGACGGGACGACAAATGCNGCCCAAGGCTGAGGCAATCAACAACAGTGGTAGCACATCTGGGATAACATATTTAAGAAGAAAAAAAAAAGTGGGAGCTTTTGAGGCCAGGGAGAAGATGTAAGAAACTGCGGACACCCAGGTCAGTGCAGAGGGAGAGGCAGGAGGTACTCCAGGTGCTGGAGCAGAGATTCCCCTGCAGCCTGTGGTAAAGGCCATGGTGAGGCAGGCTGTCCCCCTGCAGCCCATGGAGCACCCTATGCTGGAGCAGATAGGAACACCTGAAGGAGGCTGTGACCCCATGGGAAGCCCACACTACAGTAAGCTCCTCCTGAGGGGGAAGGAGCAGCTGAAACAACACATGATCAGCTGACCCTAACTCCCATCTTCATCACCCTATGCTGCTGGAGAGGTGGTAGGGAGAGATGGGGAGTAAAGTTAAGAAGGGAGAAGTGAGAGGAAGGGTTTCAAGGTTTGGCTTTTCCACAGCTCTACTCTGTGTTTTGCTTGGTAATAAATTAGATTAATTTTTCTCTAGGTCTGGTCTGTTTTGCCTTTGATGGTAACTGGTGAACGGCCTTTCCCTATCCTTATCTCAACCTACAAGCCATTCATTATACCTTTTCTTCCCTGGCCAGTTAAGGAGGTGGAGTGATAGGGCAGCTTTAGGGGGCACCTGGACTCCCACCAGGGTCAACCCACCGCAGTTCCTTACTTCGACATCCGAAAGAGAAGCCAGGTACCTCCCGGGCAGACAGAGCTCAGGAACAACCCTTAAAGACACCAGCAGCACCACACGGAGGCGGTATGCATCCCGCGCGCACCTTGTGGAGGCTGGCGGGACCGCCCCTGCCGCCCGTGGAGTTGAAAGGGCGGGAAGAGGGGGGCGCGTGCTTCCCGCAGTGCGGCAGTCGCGAGGCGGCTGCTGTGAGGGACGGGCTCTTCCCGCCCACTGGGAACCTAGCGGGAAGACGCTTCCCTTCATCCTCGGTGTGGGTGCTGCTATGGTGGGAAGGATCCGAGTTTAGACATAAGCCTGTAAGAGCATGCTGGAGAGGTCTATCAAAGGTAACACAACCTACTTGCTCACAAACTGCTGATATAAGTTATTGAGTGTCCCTTCAATCTTGGTTAAACAGGACTAGTCAAAAAGTAGACCTGGCTGAGGCTTATTTTGTGGAGAACTGTTTCATATACCTTTCTTTTGAATGTAATCATGTGATAGGGAGCTTTTACAAGGCAAAAGTGCTATAGAAGTTCCTAAATTTAACTAATTACTCTGTATTATTGCCATCTTATTGTTAATTCTACATTGAATGTGGAATTAAGAGTATGATTCAAATAAGCTTATTGTCTACGTTCATGTTATCTGATGTCATGACAGCACTCAGACTCTACATTCTAGTGGGAAAAGTTGGTATGACTATGAAAGAGGTCCATATTTGCTTAAAACTTGTCCTACTTGGCTTAGAAATGTTGGCTGTTGTGAATGAAAATGTCCCACACCTGGCTTGTAGAACTTCTCGCTATCTTTGCCTTTAATGCAAGGCCTGTAAAAATATCTGGTTTTTAATAGAAAAATAGGAGCATCTTTATATACAAAACCAACTCATTTTTAGCTTAGTAGTGTAGTAGCTTGCATTATTTTTTTACTCTTCATCTCTAGATTTTAAAACTTGGTTTTGTACTTTGCATCTGAAACATTAACAACCAGTGCTGAGATGGTAGGAACAAGTATCTGGAAATGTGAGAAGCTGTTTTTTTATGGGATTAATTGTATTATATTTAAAGGAAGGCAACTGTGTTTCTGATTGTTACCTGATTGGAACTGAGCTCTGTAGCCAAGAGGAAAAGTCTTAGCATTGATGGTTTTGTAGACTTTATACCAGACAGGAAACTGGTCATAATTTGATAGATGTGCATTAATTTTTAAAAAGTTATAACCTCTTGGATGATAAGGAGTGGGAAATTAAATGTTCTTGGTTAAGAAATGTCATACCTACTCAGTTTGTATAATGCAGCCTTATTTACAGGAATAAATTCTGGCCTAATCAGTAGCTAATGGCTATTTTGACCTTAGTAAAGTATGTAAGGCCCTATCTTCCTGATTTTACTGTACTGTCCTTCTCAAACTTAGACTAGCTTTCAGAAATTAGATTCCTTTTGGCATCACAGTAGTGATAATCACTGAAGTGTGAGTCCTTAGCCAGTAATGAAGTTGTAGTCAGAACACTTGTGCAAAAAACATCTCTATTTTGTGTCAAAGGAAGCCCTTATGATCCATGGGATGGTGCATGACTAGAAGAGCTTGAAGTTGATTTAGGTAGCATTTTTGCCAAGTTGGGCAAAATTATTTTGGTTTATTTCCCCCTTGATCTTATTGTTTAAAGGAATAAAACATATTTGCTGAAATGTCCCATAATTTTTTTTAGAAACAGTAACACAGCAGGAGTATACACAACTGAATGGCTTAATTTGTATTAAGGAAATGTAAACATGCTATACAGGAATGTTAAGTAAGCTTAAACAAGTTAAATTCCCTTTTTAGTAACTCGGCTGTATTTTTAGAGTGCTACATGAATAATTTGCAAAAGGTACTCATCTTGTGATGTAGAAGATACCATTATTCTAGAGGTAGAGTGCAGGAAGCTGGAAGTCACACAGAAACCTTCTATGAAGAAGGGTATAGAATGAAATGAGTCTGTATATAAAATGCACCCCTGACCCTGAACTAGCTGTTACTGTGATGCTGAATTAACTTTTTTGATGGTCAAGGCAGAACTGTATCATTCTAGACCTATGTTCTGTAAAAGTCTTCCTTGCTTTCCAAGTGGTAACTATTTCCTTTTACCAAAATTAGTTTCTTCTATATTTCTTTACCCCCACAACCAAGCAGTTACATTACTTTGACATTCAGATTTTAAGATTAGGTACTGGTATTTCCTACACCTCAGAAGTTAAAGTTGTTCTGGCAGTGTCAGTTGAACTGCTTTGCTTGTTCTGTATGTTTTAGAACTGCTTGGCTATTTAGTTCTATTATGAGTGAAGAATAACAGCTCTCTGTGGAGTCTGAAATAAGGGGAGGGAGGGAATAGTGCATAAACTATTCTGTACTCCTGTATGATTAAGATCAAATTTCTTACCCAGCTTTGCCTTATGATAGTGCTTTTCTACTCATAATTCAGTATTGCTTATAAAAAAAGTAGTGCCATGATAAATAAGTGACCCCATAAGTAGATGACTTTACTCTAAATAAATATCCTAATATCAAAGTTTTCTTTAAATGAGTAATGGAGGAGGTTGTCTGGAAAATGTTGACTTCTTACCGATGACCACTTTGTTATGCAGCAAACAGTACATGACTGCACAGTTGGGGGCTATTGTCTTCCTTCAAAACTGTACTGTTTGCAGAAGGTTGTCTCTGGTATTTTGCAGCTGATGTTAGAGTGTACATCTGCCCTGTACAGGCAGTAAGGAAATGCAGAATCCTTCTGGGAAGAAGAAGGTGGGGGATGCAAAAGGATTCAAAGCAAACTTCCTGTGGAAAACTTTTCCTTTTTCTATTAAATAAAAAGGAAACACAGGAAGACTATCTTATCTTCTTCAGCTTGAACTCCAAATTAGTACTGAGAGTTGGATGAGCTGGAGATTCCTCTTTCAGCATTCTACATTCTCAATAAAGGTTTGTATTTGGTTTAATTTTTACTTTGGTATAAATTGTGTATTTCCTTCTCACCCTCTCATCATCAAATTCTGCATCCAGCTGTGGCACAGCTGAGGAAATAATCAAGAGCTTCTGCAAGTAAGGACTAGTTAAGCCTCTACTACTATAACCTACATGACTCAATGCACCTAGGGATTGGTACCATTTTTGTGGCTAATGTGATACAGAATTTAATAATTTCATGGTATTTCTGTGGTCCATACACTAAGGGAATGGTATCTGTGTATTATATCAAAGGATGGGAAGGGGGATGGTGGTTAATGAGGTGGTGTTGGATAGTGTGGTACCTGAGCATGATGTAAATAGTATGAAATAAGGGGAGGAGAATGTGCTATTTTGGCTGGGATAATTTTCGTCATAGGAGCTAGTATGGGATTATGTTTTGGATTTGTGCTGAAAACAGTGGGATAATTCAGGGATGTTTTTGTTATTGCTGAGCAGTGCTTACACAGAGCCAAGGCCTTTTCTGCCTCTCATACCACCCACCAGCGAGTAGGCCAGGGGTGCCCAAGGAGTTGGGAGAGGACACGGCTCGGACAGCTTACCCCAACTGGCCAAAGGGATATTCCATACCATATGACATCATGCTCAGCATATAAAGCTGGGAGAAGAAGGAAGGGGAGGAGATGTTTGGAGTTACATTTGTCTTCCCAAGTAACTGTTATGTGTGATGGAGCCCTGATTTCCTGGGGATGGCTGAACTCCTGCCTGCCCATGGGAAGGAGGGAATGAATTCCTTGTTTTGCTTTGCTTGAGTGCGTAGCTTTTGCTTCACCTATTAAACTGTCTTTATCTCAGCCTACAAGTTTTCTCACTTTTATTCTTTTGATTCTCTCCCCCATCCCAGCATGGGGAAAGTGAGCAAGTGGCTGTTTGATTAGTTACTGGCTGAGGTTAAACCAGAACATATTAGACTAACATGCCTTATGTGTAACCAAAAGAATGACAAATAAAAAAAAACCCTCAATGAGAAATAAAAGCATCAGACTCCAGGGAATGAAGCACAATGTGTTCTGTGCAAAACAGTAAATGTATCTTTCTCTCTTTTTTTTTCATTTTGATATCTAAAAGACACTGTGGTGGAGGAAAAGTAGGGATTCTGTGGGGAGAACTAGACCTCTATGCATCACCTATAATATTTCCCCAAAGCTATGGAAGAAGGTGGTATATGGTGGTCCTACCAATAGATAGGAAGTTTGTCATCAAAGCTGATTCTACCTGTCCTACAGTTAAGATTTCCTTCTATTTTGCTGATAAATGAAATGATTCATAAGTCCGGGAAGAAGAAAAAAGTACCTTTGATTTATTTAATGATTGGTACATCTAGCTTGAAAATTTGTTGATATTGAAACATTAATGCAACTGAAACTATGGTATTTTGGAATGAGCTAGTCATAAGCAAATACATTGTTTTGTCAAAGCATTTCTCAAAAGGGTTCTCTAGCGTTTAAAGAAAGGCTAAAACTGGGTTTGGTCAATGTATATTTAGCTGTTTTTAATTTGTTTTACAACAGAGTTGCCTCAATTAAAGAGTGCGTCTTGCACTGTGCTAACATATGGTATGATTATTTTAAACTCAGACTGAAACTATCAGGAGTAGGAGCCTGACTTCACATCCCGAATGGGATCCGAGCTTCTGAATCATTTGTCTCAGACTACAAATCCATTGGTATATAACCTCAGTGAGTATTTCAGCTTTTTTTTAGAAGTTCTATGTAATGTAAAATACATTCATTGGAGTTTAATGTTTCTGAGTAAAAATCTTAAATGCTTGAAACAGATGTGCTTAGGGCTTTGATTTAACCATTTAAGTGTGAAAGTTTGAAGAAAAATACTTTGAAATACTCACAGGTCTGGATTGGGGCCTTAGGCATCTGCTGTTATTAATAGTGATATTTGCTTTAAGATTTTAACCAATTCTTTCAGAGAACCACCAGATATCTAGGTCCTGCAGTGTGAACTCTGTCTTATGTAAGTGGTTAGCATGTAATAGTTCTGTAGTTCCAAGGTATTTGTAATTTAGTGTTAAAGGTACCATGAGATCTTACCGGGAAAAAATAAGACCCTTTCTTGATCCTGGTCAAGGCCTCTAAAGTAAGGATAGCAATAGATGACAAAATATATTTTGATAATTTGAAAATTCCTGTCAGAATTTGTATAGTCTTGTAAGAATTTAATTTGAACTCTGAACTACTTAAGGTTTCTTGCTGTTAAACCGTTTTTACAGCAAGATCATACAGCAAATATTTTCTTGTCTGAAGCATGAGCAGCTTTCCCATTGCCTTTGTCAATTTCATGAAAAGCAAAAGATGGTTCCTTGATTGAATTACAGCCTGCATACTCAGTTTCAGGGGCTGTCCCAATTCCTGGAAACCTTTTTCTGAAGATTTAGTGCATATTGACATAAGCAAGTGCCAGCCTGAGAGGATTGGGCAGCTTGACCCTAGAATGGCTTAATGGTGACTTTCCATAATGGATTCAGGGGAGGGGATTTCAGTACAGAATTCTAAAGCTTATCTTTTATCAATAAATAGTTATTAATTAAACAATTATCAATAATCAAGACATTTTTACTTGAGTTTCTGGTGAAATCAAATCAGCTGTACAAATTGTTATCTGTGGAGAGAAAAAGGCAAGCTGATGCAAAAGTGGCTTTGTCGGTGAGTGCTACTTTCTCTGGGCTTGGGCTTTTACTCAGAGAAATGTTGGCCAACTTTTAAGTCTTTTAATAGAGGTGATTTTGAATTGGGATGTGGCAGAGCTAGATTCAGTGCTCCCAAGTTGAATACAGCAAAACCCTTCTTATATTTTCTTGTATGTTTGTGCTCAGTATAAATAAGCTGTGATTTGGCTGGCACCTCTATATGCAGGTACAGTATAAGTATTAGAAAACTCTTTTTCTCAACCAGCATTAAAACAAAGTAACATGCAAAAAGCTGACATCTTAAGGAAGGAAAAAATTGAAAAATAGGGGAATGGAATTTCTTTGAACTTCAGAGTAGGACATGAAATATTACCCTTCTTTCCTTCACGAACTGCATTAAAGTCTGGTCTGCTCTTGCATCCAATCCATCTTAGCTGCTGCATTCATTCTGGAATTTTTCTAACACTTGCGAAAGATCAGAATCTTGCAGTTGTCTTACATGTTATTCCCTGCATGTCATTGTTATATTGATAAGAAAAGATGATGCTTGAGAAAAGAGTGTTCAGGATGTTCATTCGCAACAGTATTAAGTCAGTCTTTGACAGTACCAGAGCAACCAAATGCTGGCTGGCTTCTAGTACACTGTATTATAAAATTCATACCTTTATGTGTACAAGCAAATGTCTTGTTTAAGGCAGATGTTTCTGGGAAGAGAGCTTTTTTGAGAAACAAGGAAAAGAAGGCTTAGGGAATAAAAGGTCAGCTGAAGAGTTTTGAGCGCCAGGAATCGGATATTGATTTTTCTCTATCTGTGTAAAATCACTCTTGTCAGTGGTCGGAGAGAACACATTAAGGCTTATTCTAATCACTGTCTGAAGAAAATGCATGGAAGGCTACCAAAAAACTGTAATATGGAAAATAGATTCTTTCTTCAGGGAAGAAAAGGTTTTGATTGTGATGAAAGGTGCTTTTAGTGACTGAGCTTTCAAGTAGGTGTAACTTCTAATTACTTTAATTATCTAATCAGGATTATAAAGCTGGAGCTATTTTAATCATGTGTATAACTTAGAAAATTAATTTGCAACATTCGTTATAAAACTTATAACCAGGAATATAAAGCTATAGTTCCACTGTAGTTGTTATATATAATAATTCTTCTGACATTAAACTTCATTGACTCCATATGAAACACTGATAATACAAGCTTATCAGATGAAGAAATCTGGGGGTTTTCCCAATAAAAAAGAAGCCTGTGCTTTATGGCCTTTTAAAGCTTGTAATGATCCCATTCTGAATTTGCTACTGTAGTGCCACAGAAATTTGCCTTGTGGTTCCTGACCCAAACAAGTACCATCTGGTTACCTGCCCTCAAAATATTTTGGTTTGTATAGTTTACCTTTATGCATGTTGATGCTGTAAAGCTCACAATGTGGAGGCAGTGGTTAGTTACAGCCTGGTCCCTCTGGAGTTAAATTGTTCCTTATTGTCAGGTGCATTTTTGTACCTGTATTCTGACAATTGACGTTTCTGTGTGTAGTTTAACAGCCTCAAGTTAGTGTAATGCTTCCTAAACACTGTGTAGCTAAACATAATGATTAGCTATAGAAGAATTTAGCTAAATGTTAGATGACAGCAAAGCTTAGTTTCAGCAGACTAGAAATAGTGATTGGGAGATTATGTAACTAGCAGTAAAAGGTGTGGGGAGGGGTGTTAAGAAGTAGCAAAAGTCAAATCTGAGTCTTAGAGCTGTGAAGGTTCAGCTGTAATAAAGATCTGATATTGTAGAGGCCAGGGAGAAGCTTCAAATAGGTGTTACGCTGCACAGAATTCTTCATGTACCTTAAATTCTGGTTGTGCAGAGGATATCGGACTTTTTTACCTTTACAGACAAGACAAAGCAGTTGCATTATAGAACAGTCTAAGCTCCTAACTTAGTCTCTAGTCTGACAGATGTGTTCTCATTTTTTTTAGTACAGTTTGCTTCTTTGAATTTTTATTTTAAGTATTATGAAGCTTAAACTAGAATATCACAGTATATTTTTGCTGTTTGTGGTGGTTGGCTTTAAGCCCTTATTCCACTGTTATTTGGATAAATCGTAAGGAAAGTCACTGTCTTCAATGGAGACAGGATTGATCCTTTATATGATTGAGAACATTACATTTGTACTGAAGATTCTGTAGAATGCATGCAACATTTATGTGGATAACTAAAGAGTTTATCATGATTAATGACACTTCCATGGTGAGCATACAATTTTATTGGTTAGACTAAAACATTCATATGCTGCAAGAGTAATTATTGGGGCTTTTCCAATTTTGACTAGATCTAGAGAGCTCTGAAGAAGAAAAACATAAATCCCTGTTTTAATGGAATCCATCTTGTGACTTGAAGCTGTCAGAGTCCTGATGAATTACGTTTGCAAGAAGAGTAAGTGATACGCTGCCAACACATTACAGAATATTGATTCTAGTGCTAGCATATAGAATCTATAAAACTTCTCTGTAGGTATGGAAATCTGCATTGCAAATGAAGATTTAATAACTGTTATGCAGAAACGACAAGTAAATTAAACTGCTTGTAGAAAGATTTTAAATCTCAATTGACTTCTGCTTTCTCCATGGCAGGGTTCATGCTGTCTAGTACTCCAAAATACCAATTAATGTTTCCACTTTATTACAGTTGGTTCATATCCATTATAACTTTGCCAAATGATTCTTAAAAGTATCTGTCCTGAGTATCTGTGGCTTTGGGAAGGAAATAAATCTGAAATTACTAGATAAAGCAAAAGCACACACATAGCCACCCTGAGATGATATTTTTTTGAAGTTTCTATGAAACTTTAAGCAGCAATTCTTCTGTATGTTTTTGTAACCATGTTGGCATATCTGTGGCTTCTTGAACCAATCAGATATAGCCTTACTGTTAACTATTGATTTCACAGCATAAAAAATGATGCTTCAACAGAGAAGGATAACTTCTGAGAGAGGGCAGGGTTTTTGTTTGTTCATAGAGACTCTTTCAACTGTAGGGAAGAAGTTTTGCTTTAATAAATGCCGATACAGAGGAACAGTTAGGGATGTGAGATCTGGGGTTTTATGGTAGGGAAAGAAGCTGTGTTCACCCTTGACTAAAAATGAACTGCATGGTGTTTGGCAAGCATTGGTTCCATTTTGTGCTCTGTTGCAGACTGTCATTAGGAACATCTCATCAGGTCTGTATGATGTTTGTTGTATTACAGGAAGACACTGTTCTGCAGCACCAAGTGAGAGTAACATGGGGTTAGTTCTGTGCCCAAATTTTGAATAAGCTGAAGTATTGCTACAGCAGCAGCCCTCCCTTCCCAGGAGAACCATGCAACAAACTCCATAGTCTTAAAGAACCAGAAATGCAAAAAATAAATTGAAAAGACGTGTAGAAGTGACTGATGGAACATAAATGGGTATTGAGTCTGTTAGACATTCCTTGTATAAACTTACATTATGTGATTTTCTACACCTTTTCTTCTTACCTCTTGAACAGAGGTAGGACTCTTCATTGGTTTCTTGCATTTCGTATTTAGAGGTTAAACTTGAAGAGATACAGAATCTTGGTGCTGACACAGACGAGTGGGGTTTTAATATGAGGCATCTGGTTATGTACTATGAATGATAAACAAATAGAGGTTTAGGTGAAGCAGCCTGAGGATGCCTGTAAGACCCAAGGACTGCTTTTTAAGGTGTGCAGAGTAGAACCTTGTGTGCCTTTGGAAATGTTTTTCTATATCTATTTCAATATCAGATAAAGCTTTATTTCAGTTAATATCTGACATTCCTGAAGTTCTCTTGTAGGAAGTGTGCATGCTACTAACAGTAATGCCAGAGGATTACTTATTATTTTGAAGTTAATGCCAAACAAATCCATTACCTGCTAGTTTATAGTTTGTTGCTCTTTTACAGAAGTCCTCTGATTGTGTGTGTTTATAGACTGAATCTTTTAGTCAATAGATGTTTTTATTGACTTGTAGGCAAGTTCAATATTTGGTTAATATTAAAATGGCTGGCTTATGGAAGAGCTCTGAGAAGTAGCTGAGCCCTATAAAATGTGTAGATAAATGATTGTGAGTTCTGAAGTGCTAAGAATACAATGAGAGGTTTAGTCTGCTATGTCTTGACTCTACTTTTGCCCCTGTTATAAGTTATCTCTCTACCCTGCTTTTTTTGTCAAAAGGATAAAGATTTTGAATTCAATATTTTTGTCATTAATTCTTTTGGAGTGAGTGAGTTTAAATGTGACAATTTGTGGTAGTTTGAGCATTAGGTTGTAAAGATATTAACCTGGGTTACTTTGGGAACCAATAGCTGCAGGAGGAACTCTTTCAAATAAGATTGTTCTTTGGAGACAGTGTTGATCTAGGCTTTAAGCTCAGGGCAAACTATTGAAACAACTGTTCCATTGGACAGCAGTGAAAATATTGTTGATTCTGTTCTGCAGAGCATGGGATTTTTAGAAAGCACAAGGAACTAAAGCAGAATTTCTGCTGTTATGCTAATAAACTTTCCAGCTTAAATCAACTGAGATAAATGACTAGTGAAGAAACAGCTTAGGAAAAAAATGTATAGCCAATTTGGAAAATAAAGTGGACAGCAGCAGGTAAAAATGAGTGATGAACCTTCGGATTGAATTGAGTGAAGTTAGGCTATTTTTGTATTGAAGGCAACTCTTACAGCAGTTAAGGTCTATGTCAGTTCTGTCTTTTACTTTTTCAGTAGGCTGGCTGTAAGTATAAGTGAAGAAAGCCTGCAGTACATTACCTGCCCGGAATATGAAGAAAGAACTGTGCAAAAGCAACATAATGGCTTTGTCTTAGTTTGTGACTTGGCCTGTGTCAGGATGCAAGATGCATCCTTAAACATGTGCATCTTGACAGGGTGTAAAAGAAAAGCTATAGTGTTATAGTTGGCTCAGGAACCCAGAATGACAGTGAGTGAGTCATTATGAAGCATAATTTGAGACTTTGTCTAATGGGAGTTTGAATTTAGAGATGCCGATTTCTTCAAATGTCACAACTGGAAGGGTATCTCAACTGGACTTTACAAAGTAGGTCAAAAAATAAACATTCAAAAATCAAATCATTACATAGTGCATGCGTGATTTTAATAGCATTAAGAACTTTGGTATTTTAATTGGGATACATAAATAGTGAAACCATCAAAAATTGAAGCTTGAAGCTGCATTACTCAAAATTCAGCAGTACTTTAAAACAAAATTGGATCAGTGTTAATACTGACTTAGATTACAAATTTTATGAAGTTTAAACAAATTTTTCCAACTTATTTTGTGTTAAAAAAAAAAAACAACCCACAATAAACTAGTGCTCTGAATTGCAAAGCAGTAACAGGGATATTTGTGGCCAGGTTAAATCTTTTCAGCTTTCTTAATGTGCAGAGTGAATATGGTAAGCGACAGTAGTTGTGAATGCATGGGCATGTAAATCTTTAAACTTTTTAAAAGTTATTACTAAAAAATGAGCTATCTCTTTTCTGTACAAGTGCAACAGGAAAGGATTGAAGGAGGTGGGTTTTGTTGAAAGAAGATAGTCCTGATGCTTTCTGGCTGAGGGGTTTTTAACCTTTACTTTGGCCCGTTCAGTGTGAAGAAGATTATTCAAGTTCTGTCTTATTACAACCATGTGCCAATATGCACAGCAAAGTAACTCTAAAATCTGCTTAGGGTTTTTTTCTGTATAGTAGTTTTTCCTGTCGTATTGCAATTCTGAACACTTCATTGCCCAGGGAGGTCGTGGAGTCACTGTCCCTGCAGGTGTTTAAAGAAAGGTTGGATCTGGTACTGAAGGACATGGTTTAGTGGGTAGTAGGTGGTAGAGGGACAGTTGGACTAGATGATCCTTGAGGTCTCTTCCAACCTTAATGATTCTATGATTTGGTAATAATTTTATCTCCAGCATGGCCATCAGAACTCAATATTGCAAAAAAGATAGAGTTGAAAATTTTTTCACTTCAATATCCCGAGATACTGATGAAACCCTTAAACTTTTAGAAGATTTTGCTATGACTTTTCGCTATGTGTCTTGTCTGACATTTGCTCTTTTAGGCAACAGTGTTGTACAAAGTTACTGGTGTATTTAGCACAATATCTTAATAGCTCAAATAACTGAATACAATTTAACACAAAATAGTGAGTTTTAACTAATGTACAATATCTTCAAGGTTGGTTCTGAACAAATCAATGTTTACTGTTAAGGTACAACTCCTTTCATGCATACTTTGTGGGTTTTTCCCACTTGCTGCTCATGAGGCCAGATTCAGAACACTTCAAATTGGTTTTACTACTGTCTATAACCACAGGGGAAATAGTCTGAGCCAGGGCTGTTCTGTACAAGCAGTTATGGAAGATTCAGTTGTGTTGCCTTTCTACATTAGATGTTCCTGAATTTCTAACCTGTATTTTCTGCTAGAAGCCACATTCAGAGTTGAAGTCATTGGAAAGAGATGTGGTGCTTACCTATTATACCCTTACAACCCTGTTCTTGTATGTCTTCAGCATGCCTCGCATAGACATTGAAGTGAAATATTTTATTCTAATTAGAACGAAAGAGTGATTTTTACATCTGAAGGAAATACTGCAATGTGAATTCTGGCAGTCTTGAGTGAGAGGCTGTTTAATTTCAGCCAAGGAAATTTGGGGTTTTTCCTATCTTGGCTGCTTTGGTACAAGACAGCAGCAAAGTCAAAAATTTCCTGTTAAATATTTGGATTTGGAACCCATGAAGAAAAAATACTACTTTATCCTTTTCTAACTTCTTAAAATGGGACCCTGGCCCATCTGCCAAGATAGCTTTTGCACTGGAGACATCGCATTGGCTTGCTAACTTATACATTTTCTTTAAATGTAATAGATCAGGTATTTTCCTTGACTTCCTGCAAAATCCTCAGTGCATTCTGAGACTAGACCTCTGTCATTTGGTAAAGTATTGGTCGGCCAAATTTCACCAGTTACCACTAAAATAGCAAAGTTCAACTAATCTGAAAATCCTGTGCAGCCTTCTGGATATTCTCAATGAGGATTTTTGTCTCTAGGGATTTGCAGTGCTGATAAAATAGTACTGTTTGTCAGCTGTGAGTTGTATTTTGAATTCTCTGCCAGAACCCTTTCTCTGCTGAATCTCTGGAATGATACAGCTGAAGAAAATAACTTAGGTTCTAGACCTTATTTTGAAAAGATTCACACTGATATCAGTTGGGTCTTAATGCCTATAATAATGGTATTTTCTAACCATTATTCTCATTAGTTATTTTATATCACTGGATGCCATCAAGGTGTGGAAAAAGGTTTCCTGCCTGTCTCCTCTACCTTTGTACTCAGCTGGTAAAAGTGAAGGCTTACAAGCTAGAAATAAATGCCTGAGGTCTGTTCCCAACACAAAGGCTTCTGTTTGTAGAGTGGCTCCTTCTTAGGCAAGGAGGGTCTTCAGATATTGTAGGTTAAAGCAGCTGTTGATGGTTCTTGCAGAATCAGTACTCATATAAGGAAGATTGTAATAAACTTAAATTCATGGAATTCTCCCAGTTCCCAGAGAATAAACTTAGTACAGCCAAGAATCTTATCTATGCCTAGGCTTCTCTTACTGCTAACCAACAAAACAGTTGCCTGAGTCTAAGAGAATATTGCTTTTCAGGTAACTGGGGTGGTGTCACAGACAACGAACAGGATTTAAAAGAAAACTGTCATGTAACAAGACACTGTACCGAGAGTGATCACACTCTGTACCTGAAACAAGGATTTAATTTAAACTTAATGAGTTTCTTGCACACTAGTTAAAACTAAATTGATTAGAAATATATGTTTTGGTTTAACGATTGTGCTGTAGGAGAAGCATTTATTACATAGCTGTTGAAGTGACTGTTTTCTCGATCAGTTGATAGTTCAGGTTTGATAATAAAAATGGATGTAATCTAAATTCAGAATCCATCCTACTTAGAACTCAAAATTAAATGCTTTCCAAAAAGGTTTATCAGAACTTCCTGTTGTGGCTTGTGGCTAATTTGATCAAATGATAAGATTTTTCTCCTCTCACCTGTGTCTGCAGTAGATAAAATTGTGGGAGGAATATGTTGCTTAATTAACCCTGTGATTCTTACGTCTGGATTAATTAGCATCTAAATTAGGGTTTCTTGTGTATTATATGCTTGGTACTGTAGCCTGTTCTACACAATTTCTTCCTCTGCAGCTAAGATATCTCTGCTTGCTTATTTAAGTTCTGTTTGATTGTTTTAATAGGATAATTTGGAGATGTCCAAGTTGAAAGGACTAAATAAAAATCAGAGCAGAGTATGGAACAGAGTTGTATTGTGGTTTGAATTTCCGTGAAGGATATTTGCTCCAAAGGGAAATAATAATTTGGAAACCTCTGCATTGTGAATGTAGGATCCAAGCACCTTAGACTATATTGCTGTTAGTTGGATGGCTGTAGAGAATTGTGTTCATTGAAATGCAGAAAATCTCCAGGTTTTTCTGAGGTTTGCAGTACTAGGTTAGGGTAGTCTCTTGTAAAAGCTGGTTTATTCTGTTCTTTATGGCAAACAGATCAATATATCTGTAGAAACTGAGGCTCTTCTCCTTTCTGGAACACGACTCTTTTTAATATGCAACAGTGAGTTGTTAAAAGTCCAGACTCATAATTGAGTGATATGCAGTGTCCCACCCAGTGCTGTCTGTAGCAAGCCACAAAGTACATATGCTAGATTAGTGTTTCTGAGAGATATGGAAGAATTGTTTTGGGAGAAGGATCTGAATGTTGAGTGGGACAGTTCGTGTAATGAACTCCTTGCCTAGAATGACTTCATGCAATTCCCTTCTGTAAGCTTAGTTTAGCATGTGAGTTCAGGCACAGCATGCTGAGCAATTGTGAGAAGTTGCAACTCCTCTAGAGCTGAAGAGGGAATGAGAGGAAGACAGGAAGACTTTCACTCTGAGGGAAATAACAACTGGAAATTCAGGGCAGGGCTGTTACGCCGCAGGAAGGCTTGCTTGGTTACAAGGCCTGCGTTTGGGTCCTTCCTGCTGTTTCCTTACCATGTAGCATTTAGTTAGTATGTACTTTGGATTTTTAAACACTCATACAGCAGTGTCTTTTTGCTGAGGCACTTGCAGCTAGCCACCAACTTCAATTAAAACATTTAAGACAGCCTGTATGAGAGATCTAAACTTCTGTTTTCTATGGTATCTTACAAGCTATGCTACCAACTTCCCAGAAAAAGTATTTTCCCTTGGTTCGAGGGAGGACTGAAAGAGTGCTTTCTTGACAGGGTCTGCCTAATTTATGAGTACTGTTTGGAAATTTACTTGAATTGTATGCTGAGAAATTTTCATTCCAAAGACAACTCTGTCATGCTGTTGTCCTTTCTAAAAGCAGTATGTTTCTGAAAACTCATAGCAGATATCAGAGTTTTGAAAACATCCTTGTTAGAAGAGGAATTTGTACTGTAAAATGTGAATAATCTAATTTATTTCTGTCTATTCATAGTTTATACAGGTAAAGAATTTTGACCCAGAAACTAGCAGATCATGAAAACTCCTCTTTGGCTTGGATTTGGTCAGTGAAATCTGTTAGCAATTTTTCCTACATCTCCTTGGAACTCATGGTAGGGAAAAAATAACCAAAACAAGCACAACAACAAATAGCTTTTACTCAAGCTTCTGCTAAAATTTTACTGTATGCATAAAGTAATCCTCCTTATTATAATGTATTGCACTGATATAAAGCCAGTCTGCATAAAGTGCTTAATTCAAACAACTTGTAAATCAAATGCTCATTACAGCTCTGAAGAGTACCTTCAAAGATGGCCAGACCACACAATTTGTAATCTCTAGCTCTTCATAAGGAAATAGTAAGTAAGGTAGGAATTAAAATGTTAAGCACAAGCTGAGAAATGTAGCTTTTTATCTTGTTCCATTCCAAACATTGTGTCAGTTTCAGGTCAAACTTAACTGTGATGAACAGTTTCCCCTTTCATCACAAGAAGGAACCTTTATCACAGCTTATGAATTATTTCACAAACAAAATAGCTGTTTTCAGAGTATGCTTCAGCATCAGCAAGGCCAAACCTGTGTTCTGGGTTTTCAGCAATGAGAAGGCACAGCTGTGATTTGCATTAGTAGAGTGGTTTTTGAGTTACAGAATTTCATGCATAGAGGTCCCTGACTAGAAGCCTCTACAGTCAGTTCTTAGGAGCTTACTATGAGTGTATAGTTTCCAAACCACAAACCTTCAGACTGATTAAATTGAGCTCAGAGTATTGTCATCTTGCAACATTTTTCTTTTCACTTGTTGATGTTGCAATAGCAAAAAACACCTCACCAAAACACTACTGTGCAAAGATACTGAAAAGTCTGAAACAGTGCTCATATGGAGTTAAAATCCTTTCCTTATTGTAGCTGTGAAAAATATCCTTTCCTAATGCATTATTCATTATGAACACATTAACTCTGGATGACATCAGACCAATTGAGAAGCAATTTGGTGAAAGTATTGTCTAGGAAACCACACACTACTCCCTTTAACCACTGAAATAAAATAAGCTAGCAGACAAGTATTCAACACAGGTACTTTATCCACTTTTCTGTAACTGATCAAAACGAAGCTGTGAAGCATGGGAAAACTGAAATTAATCTATTGTGCAGGAAATCTGTGCACAGTATGAAAATAAATGTGTGTGTGTATGCACAGCACTACTGATGTACTTACTATTCTTGAGGTTGACAGAATTGCTTATTACTGCTGAGATTTCCTTTTGCGAACAATTAAAGATATGGTCCTTGCCAAAGAGTAACTGTTTGAACTGAATTTTTCATACCTGAGCATCTGCTTAATTTTGTGGGGTTTTTTGGTTTCTGAGGCTAAACTTGGCAACCTTACTGTTCTTGTAATACAGTGCAGAAGAGAGGGGAGAGATGCAGGTGATGGGAGGACAGAAGAGGATGGTGAGCAGGGAGAAACAGCTAATGGAGAAGTATCTAGACTAAGTTATTGGACTGTTCACTGAGACTTGGGGGAGCAAGCTGTGGATCCAAAACATGACAGATCTATTCTGACTTCTGCAACTTAGTTCTGTTTTAGATTGTGTATGTCTGCTCAAGGGGGCTACAAAGCCACCTGAAATAGAGAGCTAAATGTTCCTGCCAAAGTGGGGGAAATCCCAGATGGTGAACAGCTGGCTGTGATGATGCCCCAGGTTTTGCTTCCTTTTTGAAGATGCTAGAGGGTTGTTACCAGCTGTTGTCACTGGGAGCAGCTGACAAAATGTATTTCAACTCATTTTTAGCTTTGCACTGAATATAGCTTAGATGCAAGGATCAGGTTCAACTCCTCTTTTGGCATTTTCATTGTGACTGTGAATCACAATATACTCCATTCATTACAGAATGAGAAAATGTGCATTCTTGATTTCTAATTTGAAACTTGCTATGCCAGAGCTTTAGCAGGGATAAATTGCTGTGGTACTATGAGTCAGATTGCATCAGCATATGTGTGTCACTACTTAAGTCAGGTGAATTGGCTAAAGTAAAAAAGCCAAGGTGAAGCATAGTGGGATACAGCTAGCAACTCAAATATTTCTGCATAAAGTGATCTTCTGTGTACTGTGGCTCACCTTGTTTTTGGTGTAGTTGCAATAGTGGCCAACACTGTTTTAAGTTGCTAGCACAATTAGTTCCTCTGTCTTATGCACCTGGGGATCAGAGTATGGTGATAAATGATTCCCTTAAACAGACTGAATCTAAAATCGATGATCATGAGCCAAAAAAACCCCCCAAATTACCGTATGTCTGAAGTTTGAATTAGAAAAGCAGCTTTTTTTGGGAGGAGCTCCCATAAGGCAGCGATGCTGAACTACAGGCACTACTACTGTATTTGATGCTGAATGTTTGGGAAGATAAGAAAGTGTAATGCTTTTTAAGGTTGACACCGGTACTGTGGTTTCTAGGGAGATATGAGCTTTTGAAGAGTAAAGGGGGATAACTAAAAAAGGCTGATAAATGGTGTTAAAAGGTTAACTAGCAGTTGCATCTTGCAGTATTTGTTAGCCTTTATAATTTTATTGCAAAGCTGAAGAAAACATTAAAATTACTATGCATATTGTAAAAAGCATGGACAGCACAATGGTGAAGGACAGAAATAACATAGCATAGCTGGAGTGAAAATTGTCATAAAAATCTGACCTTGTGCAAAGCTTGCCCTCGGAGGAAAGAAGGAAGCTGAAATCACTATTACTGTGCAGAGTATTGCCTTATCACATACAGCAGTAGGTAGAATTAACTGTCATGATTTTGCATATCTTCATATCTTGTTTCCAGTATAAGACCAGACAGAATTAAATGTAAGCTTAGCTTTCTACTGGGCGAGGATTTGCCCCCATGAGCATTAGTTTAGACCTAGAACTTTCACAGAGGGTAAAATGAAAGGGGATGTACCAGGAGCTGACTTCCTCTAAGAGTGAAATATCCACCAATCTGGTCATAATACCAGGGTGCAAAAGTAAGTGAAAAATAGAGCTGTAAATCTTCTGGCACACCTGTCTTTTCACTGTGCAATTACTGTGATTTGCTGTGTATTCAGCATATTTAGAGGAATCGGATAAGGTGGCTAGTGTTGAGGGTTAGGTATTTAAGTATTAACCAAGGAAAGCTTTGATCTTTTGAGAATTCTTTTGTACCACGTTGGAAGTTGTAGAAAGACTCATGATGAATCCTCTGAATTGAAGCTAAATATACATGCATAATGTAGATGCTTCCCTTGACCACTTCTTAATTGATTAATTAAAAATGATACAGTATCCTAGCACCTGGCTGTTAGCTGTGCATTTTAAAATAAGTCAGGCAGGATTCCAGCAATGGCAATGAACTAATCAGGCATACCAAAATAGCCCTTAATGGCTATCAGTAGGATGGCGTATCCACTGGGATTTTGTCTTGTATTGCTTGTACTTCCAGTTTTCTGAATATAACTGTGTAAGAAGACTTTGGAGAAAAGATGTGGAGATTTTAACAGGACAATATGCCACTCACTTTTGAAACTAGTAGGTGATTCCAGAATGTACAGAACTAATGAACTGGCCAAGCTTTGCTTCATCAACCTAGTAATATAAGATTGATTACTGAAGTTTATGTTCCTATATTGGTGTAAATGAGAGAAGAATTACCACTTTAAGTAATAGTTACCTAGAAATTAGTGTCACTGGATTAAAATCTAATTTGGCAGCTAAAGCATTGTTATCTTGCAGTGAAACTATTGAAAGAATTACAGAACCAGTTTTCTGTGAAGTGATTTATGATTGGCTATCTTGACTAAATTAGGAACAATCTTATTTACTAGAAAGACTTTTTTTTTCCCCAAGGGAGAATAATTTAAAACCTTTATTATTGGGGAAACTTAATAGCAAAACTTAATAGCAAAGGAGCTTCCTTTAATTTTGGAAGTGTTAGGTGTGTGTTAACCAGAAAATAAAAGAGTTTGAGTAAATACAACTTAAATCCTGAAGATCATTAAACATTGAAGTTATTGGAGGTGATTTTTGATGCCTATTGAAGCAGTCAAAAACATCCCATATATTTAGGTAATACAATAGGGTCTCATTTATTTCATACTGTATATTATACTTAAGTCTTCCAGTAAGCTTTAATTATAAAAGCAAACCTAATGGAAGTGACCTGCTCAGACAAATTGCTTCTCTTTTTCTCGGCTGCTTTTTCAGTACACTGGAGAGGAGGCTCTTCTTGTGGGTGAGATTTTGAGATTAATTCTAATGATTATCATCTTGTATTGAAGAAACATTCTGAATGTACTTAGGTAAATAGCTGTATGGCTTGATCTGAAGATCTGATCAAGCTTCATTGTGGTGTTTAGGTCGCCAAAAGGGACCATAAAATACCCTAACTAGACATTTACAGGTGGTTCTTCTTCACCAACTTTTTCATCCAACACTATGCAAAGTTAGGAGAAAACGTAATAACAGAGAGAAGGAAAGTGGAGTTTTGAAAGCAAGGTGGAGCAGGAAGTATTGCTGGAATTTTGCTTTACCTTGATAAATAAGTCAGACTTGGCAGTGAAAGGAGTCCTGAAAATGTTGCAACTTGAAGAAACGTTTGCTGATGTGTGCAAAGCTTAGTGTCAAATGTGGTCCTGTACGGTGCATGCAAATCAGAATTTGACCTCTCTGAGGCTTGTGAGTGTGTCTAGCCTCAGACTAGCTTCGTAACAAATAAACCAAACAAATATATGTAACAAACTTGTGAAGTGCTCAAAGTTAACTCCCCCTACACCCTGTTCTATATCTGCATCATATTCAAAGTCTGGAAAAAGTCTTACCTCCTCTTGCATAGAAAAGATATTTCAGTGCTCAGTTCTATTTACCTTTAGTTTGAGAAGAGAGTGTAGAAGAGATGCTACCCAGTACTTTGAGGCAGGAAAGAAGTGTAAACTGTGTAGTGGTGGGTATCTTACCACGTAACTAGGCAGCACCAAATACTATAGCCTCAGTTTTACTGTGGCCTTGTTGTGCTGTCATAACTTACTCATCAGAATTTACCTGTTAGGAGTGTCATGTTCACAACTAATTTCTGCTTGCTCATTAGGAGCAATAGAGATGTGTCAGGAAAGTACTTAAACATGCTCAGCTATAACTGTGCAACTAGGAAGTGTTAATGGGGCATACTTAAAAACATGTCTGAAACACCTTCCTGAATTAGGATGTTAAACAACACTGCTTAGGGTGCAAAAGATATATATAGGGAACAGTGCTATGGGTAGCTGTATACCTGTTTACTTCTAAGAGATGTTGAAGTGAACTATTCTAGTACTGTTTTAGAGATATAGTCATTCTGATGTCCAAACTTACATTATAGCACTGAAGCAAAATGTAATATGATCTATGTATGCATTTTCAAAATATGAAGACCAGAGCTAAACAAAACAGATAAATATTTGTCACAGTGTACTTGGTTGGGTTTTTTTTCCTTAACAGGTGTGGGTATATTTTTAAATACCAGGTGCATACTATGGGCAACTATTGCAATAATATTTCACACTTAAAAACAATAACAGAGCAAGGGAATAAATTATGTTAAGTCACAGCATACAAATTAATTATGGGCATTTCTTTTAGATCATAATTGAATTTTAAGAAAGTAATTAGGTTTATTACCTGCTGAAGTCTTGGAGGACAGATAGCCAAAAATTGAAGTATCAGTTGTTTTGACATTTGTGCTGGCACAAAATCCCAATTACTTAGATCTAGTGTTACAGCTATGACTGAGTAGCATTCCCTTAAAGGAAATTGTAGAAATTTATTTTATTAAAACAGTTGAGATTTCATTTTTGCAATGGGATTCCTAAATGGAGACCCATGAACTTGAAAGTTTAGTAAAGATAGGTATTAGCAGAGGTCTCCATTTGTTCAGGGCTTTGGAACAGAAATAGATCCAGTTTTTGCATTGTTCACCATGTCAGTTTAGCTGACTGACCTTCAAAAACACTACAACAAAACAAACACAGCAGAGCAATTTTCATGTGCTTTGCATTTCACTTGTGTTACCAGTTCTTGACTCTGACAAACTGCAACAATGTTGAGTTGCATTCTATCTCCTCAAAAAAATTTTTTTAAAGTTTTTTTGCATTTAAGTTTCATGACTGTCCAAACAATAAGCAGTGGGTATTGAACATGCTTGAAATTACTGAACGAATAACCATTACCATTTTTTCAGCTTTCTGGATCTCCTGTAACAACATTAGTGTGTTGCATTGCTTCAGAGAAGTCTTATGTGTTAGTGAATCTGACAAAGTTAGGAGTGTGTCCCACTTGAGTTCTGCCAGAGCCCTTCAGTCAAGCGTTTCTACCATATTTTTCAGCAGCCTGCAGTCATTTTAAAAATGAAACTATATTGTCTCTAGTCAGTAAGTATGTAGCTGAAAGGCATAGTGATGGCTTTTCAAGCTTTTTCTGATTCCTAGGATCCTGGAACAGAGCTGATCTCTGGTGGCCCTTATGTCACTGATCTCAGACTGCTTTGAGTTACGCACCAGTTGTCTGAAGTACAAAAGAAGTATTTAGACAATTAAGGCATAAATTGATGCTGTCTACATCACCTACAGCAATAATGCCTTTTAAAAGGCTCTACTCTGTGCCAGTTTTATATGGGTTTAGTGCTGCTTTTTAGCACTGCGGTACCTCGGTTGTTGCCTGATCTCCCTATTTTGTTGTAGTATCAAGCTGTAGAGGTACAGGAGAATTAGTCTGAGAATTTGTAAGGGGATCTGTTTTCTCCTTAACTCATTTATGCAGGGTAGAAGTTGCTGTGACAGATCACTTTCACTGCATTTCCCAAAATTTGTATGATTAAGGGGATAGTCAGTCATGATGGCTGCTTTCTGTCAGGAGACAAAAGCATATTCAAGTCTGTACTAGCTGTGCTCTGACCTGCCTGAAGGCCTGCAACAATTTGATGGTCTTGCGCTGCATACCTTTAGTCATGCCTATAACCAAATATGCAGTGGCTAAGCTTGGAAGCAGTTAGAGAAAAGGGCTACAGAAGCCAAACTCCCCAGCATCCCCCTTGTAAATTAATCTTGAAACAATGTTGCTCCACTAGCTGCCAAAGTCCTGGATAGAGATTTAATATCTTCCCTAGGGGATACAAAGTTAATAGGAGCTACATAGCTGAACCACCCACTAACTTTGAAACTTTTCCAGGAATGCGGTTCCTTGATCATGCAAAGCAAGTAAAGCAGATACTCCTTTCCCTGTCCTGCTCCTCCAAATCAGCTTTAGTTGGACCAGTGTGCATCAAGAGTTTAAGAACCAAACTACAAGGAAACAGAGTCCTGTATCTGTATTAAGTGGTTTTGGGCCAGACATTTATGGAATGTTATCTTGGTATCTGTGAAACATTTTGATCAGCAGTTTACTAAAAACATGAATTATGAATTTAATCATTTCAATAAGTGTTCATGGCATAGAATATTTAAACAATTATTCTTATCCAGGAATGGGTGACAGTAGTTTCACTAGAGCAGCAGGGGATTCTTGAGCAGCAAGAGTACAGCTGCCTAGTAGTCTTTCATTATGGTGTGAACTCCTGAGTATTTTAAGTGATAAGGTTTTCTATAATACTGTAAAACCCAAGAAACATTCATTTCTTGAGATGACAGAGCTGTTGAGTGCCAATTCAACAACAGTGTGATCAGTTTGGAAAATCTGGTTATTGTATATTAAATGCAACCAGACTTTCTCCTGAAATGTTCCTTGATACTACTTCTATGGAACTGGACTTTTAGACAGTCTGAGAGGATTTCTATCTTAAAGTGCTTAATGTTATTAAAAATCTGGCTGCTGAACTAAATAGGATACGTTCTCACTAGTGACAAGTGGAATTTATCAATTACTGATTACATGGCACAAAATCTGCAGATTATATGGCTTCGGGATTCTGTTTTTGCAACTTGTTTGTGGATCCTTGTCCAATGAATGAACTTTAAAGTTCATGTTATTTCATTTCCAAATCCAGCTGGCAGTCTTTACAGTAACTTGGTAAGAAAGGAAATACCACTATTAATCATTTTTGTAAAAACAGAACTTTCTGAATATGTTTAGTCCATTTCTTGTCGAAAAGCCAGATTTGCCCTTGCTACAAAAGCAAATTAGTCTTGGTATGCTTAGTTTTTATTTTTTGTTTGTCTTTGTAAGATTAATTGTGTAACTGATTGTCATATCTTTATGGAAGACTTTGGTCTGCTAGATTGTTCTGGATCATGCTGTGAGCAATATTTACTCCTTCTTTCCTCTAGAGCTAGAGCATAACCTTGAGAGGGTTGAAATGCATTGTTTACACCAAAGTTTGGAAGGAAGAGAACAGAGTTACATTGTTTATTTTAAAACCCTGTCTGCCTGGAAAACAAATGGAGTAGCATATTGCAATAATTACTGCTGAAAAATTGAAATATTTTCTGAATTAGATGGCTACCAACTAGTTCACCTGGCAATTATTCAGTTGTGTACATTGCATCAGATTATGTGGCAGAGATCCTCTGCTCAAGCTGACAGGTTTCTGCTGTAGCTCTAAGTTGTCTGGAAAATGATGACTTTTGTAGCCGCCCTCAAACACAGCTTCCTCCATATGCTGCAAACTGAGATTGAATTGTGAACCTGTTTGGTATTTAATTGATATATGGTCTTAGAATTCCTGAAGTAATAACTAACGTGATTAAACTTCTATTTTTCCTGCTGAATAAAGGTCTTAGAAACTTGCTATTTTATTAATAACTTCAGCTTTCATTTATTTCTGCACTGTAATGAATAGCCTGGGTAGAAATAAATATTCATTTGAACACTGAGTAATTTACTGTTTGTAAGTGAGAGATCTGCCACATAATGCCAAAATCTGTATTTTGGCTCATTATTAGCCTAAAATCTTGTAACGGGGAAAATGCAGGCTAACAAATTGACTGGCCTGCACTAGTGTCTGCTCAAACTGTGCATATGGCATATTCTGAAATGCTTTTGCCTCATAGGAGCTGTAACAATGTTCCTATTGTGTTCTGCTCAAATATAAAATTTCTCTTCCTTCCCAGGCTCTGTGCTGAAGGGCTGAGCAGGAAAGGTCATGCAGCTGTGGAGGAGACAGCAGCCAAACTTCATTCTGTGCTTGAGCTGATTAAACTGCTGCTGCCTTCAGAGTACTCACCCCCTGGCTCTGAGACCTGTTTGTTCAAGTGGTGGTTCCTGGAGACCTTTAAAGGCCTCTTAGTTGTGTGCATGGAAAAGAAGTATTAGGAAAGTAATATATCAGAACAGCTGGAAGCTAACCAGCTAGAGTAAACCTCCTTTGGCCTTGCCAGTTCTCCACAAAGCCACAGCTAAGTATGAAGCTGCTCTTTGGTAGTCTCTGGTGTAGGCCACTGCAGGAAGGCATTCTTTGTTTAACTTTAGGAGTAAAAAAGAAACATGCAGCTAAACTTGCATGTCATCTTAGATTCCTCATGTCTCTGGAATTTGAAGAGAAGGCCAGTACACTTCTTGATCTGAGATCACACGCCCAGCTTGGTGGTAGTTTCTTCTACATGCAAACACCTTTCTCCATTTTTACTAAACATCAAGAAGTCTCTGTAGCTGGTCTGCAGATTATAGCTGCAGCTATAGTTGTTACAGTTCAAGAATTTTCCAAAGTAGAAACTTCAGGAGGGATATAAGCAAGATAAGAATTTAGTGTAATATCTTTTCATTTGAACAGCTTGAAGAATCTGTTTCTTTTCTGATGCTGCATAAAAGTTTTTGCCCTAACTTCCTGAAAATGGTTCAGTGAGGGTCATAGTCTTACAGAAACTATTAAATGCAGGAATGATGCAAAATTAAAATTAAGTATAAAGAAAAGTTATTTTCCCATCATTTTCCATGGAGAGAAGAATCAGTTTTGTGTACACACGGTTTAATGCCTGAGAGGCAGTTGGCAAAACAAAATCTTTTTTCCACGTTGTCTTGAACAGCACCTCGTAACTTTGGCTAACAGTTATCAAGCAGATTGGAAACTGGGCTAAATGTGGAAACACCTTTAGAGATCTTCCAAAGAAACATCTTAGCATCAGGGTTCAACTAGCAAATTTTTCCTTAGCAATTGATAATTTCAGTTGTCTCTGTACTAGTAATACTCTTCTGTAAAACCTGTTTTCGTTTAATTCTAGACCCCTGTGAATAATTGTTATGGTCTCAAAGTAAAACAAAACTGGATGATAGCTCTTGGTGTAGATAATCCAGCAAGACTGGATAATCATCTGCGTGAGGGAACCAAGATTTCCTCTCCTCCAAGGGTTGGAATAGATTGTCTTGGAAATTATCCTGAACGCGGGTGCACAGGAAAAGACCTATATATAGTAAAATGGATAATAATTAGTAGTCCTCTTTAGATTTCGGCTTAGTTTGTCTTCATGATTGTTGAAGATCATGCCTTTTAATTCAGCTTTGCAATTGGGAATAAGTTTTTTTCCAGATTAAAGTAAGAGGATCTCTCGTATAAAGATGCAAGGAGACTAACTTGCTGGAAAGATATGGATATTCTTATGTAGACTTTGCCCTGTGCCCATTGTCCAACCTTGGTCTCTCCAGCTCTCTTTGTGGTAGAAACTTGGTAGTCTGCTGAGTACTGGCTGAATGTGTTGAATTCCACACTGAATGCAGGAATGTGTGGAAGAAAATTAATGTGCCTGCTTCAGCAGGCTTAGATATATTGCCTCATGTTGACCTTAAACCTTATGAAACTATGTGCCTTTGATTAAAAATTCTGCATGAAAATACTTTATCTGACACTGTCTTCTCAGCTGTATTCATTTATGACTTCTAGAGTCAAACTGCTTCTGAATGAAAGCAAAGTTAATCTTTTATCATTAAGCTAATATCTGCTGTGCTCACCCTTTCTGGAGAAGTAGGAATACCTTCCAGAGTACCATTAATCATCACCTTTCCTGTTCAATCCTAGCTCTGCAGAAGAGAAAGTTGAAATTGAAGCTTAAATCTTATGATACTTAAGCCTCTGACTCAGGTAACAGAGCAGCATGTGTTTAAACTAAAAGTTATTTCAGAGTAGCAAGTTGCATTCCCCAACATCCCTGTTGATTTCAAAAAGAGATTGGCAAGAAACAATAAAGCAGCACTGATTTTTCTGTAGTCATTGTCATAAGGCTTCAAAGGTAGAGAACTCAGGGCTGCTATTGTGGCTTCTGTCGACTTGATTATAAACATGTTACCAAGAAAGGCCCCTGTTCCCTGTTGGCTTCTGGGAATTCAGCAGGTACAGAAAAACAGCCTGAACCACAAGGACCAAGTTCAGCAAGCTGTCTTAGTCATCACTGTTTTGGGGAGCTGCCAGAGGGTTTCACAGAGAGATGGGTAGTCTAGAAAATGACCTGGTCAAGTAGCATCAGGTCCCACAACTGTCTTGCTGTGTTCTTCTGTGAGAATCAGCCCTGCTGGAAAACCGTTCTCGATACAAAGAGAATTGTAAAAGATTTCAGCTATATTTTAAATTATGAAAAAACAGCTTGTTTCTAGAGTAGGTCTGGTCTGGCATGAGGCAGAGGGAATCACATTTTTTGTGCCTTCTGATTACTGTTTGGCTCACAGCATATAGCATGCTTCTTTAAAGAAGACTGCAGACAAACGGCTGAGCTTGTGTGAGTTTTTGCTGCGCCTCAAGTTTATGAAAATTAGCCTGTTAAAATAGATTGAAGTTCAGGTAGGATATGAAGCTATATGTAAACTTATGATTCTTTTACTGCTGAAATTACTCAATTCTGAGAAGACCTACCCTAAAAGTAGGAAAGGAAAAACCTGGCATTGTACACTTTCTGGAAGTGGAGCTGAGGCAGAAACCTAGTAATAAACTTAAACCTCACCTGGGATCAAATCTCAGTGATGCAACAGATAGCCTCATATATGGTCATTTTTTCTAGATCTCAGATCAAATATTTTATTCATGGGTCTTAAATTTTTGCTGTTAGAAACCATTTGGATAACATCAATGTGAGAGAAGTATGGGTTTCCTAGAATAAAGTAGTATGCTAAATGTGTCTGCAGTGGTAGTTTTTAGCCAGCAGACCCTGTAAAGGCTCTGCTGATTTGAGAAGCACAATTGCAAGTGCAATTGCAAGCTGATTTGGCCCATGTAAACAAAGCTGTGCATGCAGTCTGCAATCAAGTGAGCACATGTGCACAGCTGTGTTTATCTGACACTTTGCGAATCAGGATTTTATTTTGAAATAGTGTGCTGACAATAACAAGGTCATGGAAATCTTTCTATTAGCACTTAGAAGGAAATACATATTTTTAGAATGTCATCTTAGGGGCATGGAAATTAGGATTCTAATTTCTTACAAAAGGTTGAGTTTTTAAATGTTTAAACCTTAACTTACATATATTCAACTACAGGAGCACAAAGAATATAGTTAGACAAGTTTTACTTAGATAATGAATTGACTTTTAGTAAATAAAAACATGCCTAACACCTTAAACTTTCAAAGCAAAGTGTTACTTGCAAAATATATAGGCTTGATTAGGACATGTCCAATTCATTGTAGAGGGCTTTTATTTCCCACTGACTTCACTAGAATTGAAAGGCTACAGTCTCTATTGATGTTGAAAACCTTGAACACTATTTAATTCATGGGGAAAAAGGAGTTTGTAAGAGTGTCTTGAGGGTTCTGTTGTGAAGTCAATTCTTAATTGAATTTTCTGAATCTACTTTGGAATGGAAGATGGACTGTGAGCTTTCAGAGGTTGGTTTAAAAAAATGCATTTCCTCTAGCTGACAGCATTTCAGCAATACAGCCACTGGATGACAGGCATAAGGACTGCTGACAGCCTGAAAGATTTTTAGAAAGCATTTTTAAGATATTACTCATAGAAGGATGGAGTATCATCTTGTCATATCAGAGCCACATTTTAAGATACAACTTGGGGTACCTTATCAAACTGGAGACAGCCAAAAGTGAGGACAAGTGGGGAACAATTTGCACAAAGCAGGTTACATCTACTGCAGTATCCATCTCTCTAGATAAGTCTTTAATAGATTTTAAGGATGACAAAAATTGAGATGAATTGGCATTTGGAAAACAAACTAAACACCTGGGGGTCCTGGTGGATGGAGGGATGATCATGAGCCAGCAATGTGCCCTGGTGGCCAGGAAGGCCAATGGCATCCTGGGGTGCATTAGAAGGGCTGTGGTCAGTAGGTCGAGGGAGGTCCTCCTCCCCCTCTATTCTGCATTGGTGAGGCTGCATCTGGAGTATTGCGTCCAGTTCTAGGCCCCTCAGCTCAAGAAGGACAGGGAACTGCTAGAGAGTCCAGCGCAGAGCCACAAAGATGATCAAGGGAGTGGAACATCTCCCTTCTGAGGAAAGGCTGAGGGAGCTGGGTCTCTTTAGCCTGGAGAAGAGGAGACTGAGGGGTGACCTCATCAATGTTTATAAATGTTAAGGGTGTCAGTAAGACGGAGCCAGGCTCTTCTCAGTGTCATTAAGCGATAGGACAAGGGGCAATGAGTTCAAGCTGGAGCATAGGAGGTTCCGGGTTAACATAAGGAAAAACTTTTTCCCTGTGAGCCTGACTGGAACAGGTTGCCCAGAGAGGTTGTGGAGTCTCCTTCTATGGAGACATTCAAAACCTGACTGGACACGTTCCTGAGTGATGTGCTCTAGGTGGCCTTGCCTTGGCACGAGGGGTTGGACTAGATGATCTTTCGAGGTCCCTTCCAACCTTTGTGATTCTGTGACTCTGTGTGTGAAACATCTATTTTCTGTCCCTATTAGACCTTAGTACATCACTGCTTAGCATCAGGCAAAGTTTATAGCACTAAAAAAATCTGATCTGCATTTGGATAATATTATCTAGTATTGTTGTCTGTGCCTTGCAGACAAGTTGTTTTGTATGGAAGGAAGATTATGCTGCCTGTGTAATATGTAGTTGCTGTAATGGTACTGCTTCTTTAGCATTGCTACTGAGGTTGAGGGTTTACAGTATGACAAATGCAGACAAGCATAGATTTTACACCTTTGTTCAGTATAGCTTCTGGAAATGGAGAACATAATCTGGTCAAGTAATGGAAAAGCTGGGGAGGAGCTGCAGGCTGGGTTTTTGGTTTTGTTGTTTTTTTTATTTTATTCCCTGGTAATTGTGGTATTGGGTAGCCAGCAACTCTGATTTGTGATATGCCTGATTGCAAAGTTGCTTCCATAACTGTTACACATAGGACACACTCATGACTAATCAGGAAAATTTGGAAAAGCTGTGATGTATAATATGCAAAATGGGACTGTTAAACACTTTTCAGAAGTATTATGGGATTATATTAACTGAAGAAATTGTTTGTAAAGCAGATAGAAAAAGCCTAAATATTTATTATGAACTCATGGTTTTGGAGTGCTTGGCTGGGGAGGCCACCCAGACAGAATGAGAGCAAGGAGGGCTGGCAAGGGGCTCTTCTGATCAGACCAAAAACAAGACACTGGATAATCATAACTGCCTTGTATGGAACCTAAAGAAATGAATATGGACTCTTAAAATAAAAGCAAATGGTCTGTATAGCTCTTAATAAATTCTTCCCCCTCCCTTACACGTATTAGTTATGTGATATCTTTATATCCATGCTATAAAAAGTTTGATTTCAGCTCTTTTAGATCTTCCCATAACAGGACAGAGAAGGTCCATTAGACTGAAGGAGATGTAAACCATATGGAATGGCTGGTTGCCACTTTACTACATAGCACAATTCCCAAAAGACAGAGATTACCCAAACTCATGTACTTGCAAAGTGGGTTACCAAGCAGAAAAAAAGTGCTGTTATTGAGAAAACATAGCCTGTGCGTAAATATTCTTAAAATAGGATACCGTTTGCCTGGGGGTATTGGAAATTATGCATTATGTACAAATTCCAACATAATAAACAAATGCTTGTGTTGTCTCTCATTGGGAAACTGTGAGGTAAAATCATTTTTCTATGAAGTAGAGAATCTTTGGTACACAACTATCCCAGGTAATTCTATGCAATGAAATAACTACATTTGCTGTGTACCTGTGCTTGAGAAGGAAGAGGGTGAACATTTGTTTCCTATTTCAACCTACTGTTGTGCTACAGATGAGTTTTCCAGCCTCTTTCTTTCTCCAAAATATCTTCTTACTGAATTACAATTAAAGAAAGCAGACTCCAGAAAAGATATTTAATCTATTTTTAGTCACAATTTTAAGTCTCCAACTCAATCCTAGCTGGGCAATAGCTGATTTAATACATTCCCAAAATATTAGTGCTCATGTCATTCAAGAGGGCTGTGCTTATCTTGTGCTGGAAAAGCCTGTGCTGAAATTTAAGTTCTGTTTTTCTCCTGCTTCTTCTCCCAGCTGGTAGAACCCAGTGTAGTTTCAAAGGGTGGTGTATGGAGCCAAGTCTGTCTAGGGAACTAACCTTGGAAGTTACAGTTGGTCTTTAGTGGGAACACTTTTAACCAAAATATTAAATTTAAAGGATGTAACCCCACAAAGAAAATTTAATCTTTCAAGGTACTGCTTTAAGAGCAGTAGTTTTATGCAAGCTCCCAGTGATTGTGTCCAGTATAAGGGGTTTGTTACTAATTTGGGATAAATTAGAGAACTTGAGAACAAGCTGAAAAATATCCTGAGCTATACTTGTGTTGTGTTTGTCACATGAAATGTGTGTACAGACTGTAGGGCACTTAACATCATGCTTTCCTTTTGCATCTATGGTGCTATAGCAGATACAGATTGGATCCTGAGATGGTGTAACTTACCCTAATTTTAGCAGAATGGGCTGAGGTTACACAAGATGAACATTTAAATTAATCTGTGCTAGGCTTACAGGAAGAAAAAGTAAATTAACGTAGGGACTCAAAATATTAATGGTGGCATTTGTCCTTGTGAAGGAGCTATTTTAGATCACCTTTAAAGTTCTGTTTCTCAGGTTTTTCAGGTTGAGCACAGTGTAGTACCTCTTGCTGTGGAACTGTGAATCTTCCCACTTTTTGATTATGAAGTGTCTAGCCCTGCAGCTTACAAACTACTGGCAATTAAATTGGATTTTAAAATATCTGTCCCACATGCATATGCTCAGCTTGCTTAAATACTTGAAGTTTGTTGCATTTAAAATAGCAATACTCTCAGTAACTGCTGGAGAGGGCTACTCACTGTGTCAGACTGGATTCTAGCAAGTGAAGTTGGCCCTGAAATGTCAGAGTGATGCCAAATGGAAAAGTTAAATTCCTGACTTTTGGAGAATGTACTGAGCTGTTTGTATGAAGCAAAGTGATATTCTTTGATACAGAATAGAAACTTTCTGGAAGGCAAAAGGAGCACAGTGTGGGGCCTCTAGCTATAAGCTGGGAAAAGCTCTTGTGACGTTTGTTTGTATCTCTTATTTCCATGTCCTTGGCCAAAGTTCCTTTATTCTGATCCAGCTTCTCTACTCTCTCTTTCCTTGCCTTTTTGCAGTCATGATGGTGGAAGCCAACCACACAAGACACCCCTGAAAAGGAAGAGCAGCTCACCCTTGCTCTTCAGATGATTTATGAACTTCCTCCCTCACTCACAGCAAGTTTTCAGTAATGTAGAGAACAGCATGTCAGTTCTTTGCTGCCATGGCTGTGTGGCTTAAGTCCTCTCTGAGGAGGGCACTGAACAAGGATGAACAGCCCCACTTCTTTTCCTCCTTTCACTGCTGACCTTAGAGTAGCATGTATGTACTGATGGATTTCTGACATGTCTGCCTTGACTAGTCCCTGGATAATCATTTCATAATCTCACAAAACAAAACAAACAAAAACAACAGAACACCCAACCCCAAACTATAAATGGGTGTCCTTCAGACTGCAGAGTCTGTGCAAAGGGCATGCATTTACATTTTTGAGAGTCGGAAGATTCCCTTTTGTTCAGAGCCACTGTTTAAGATAAAGCTCTATGGCCGCCTTAGGGAAGAATGGTTAAGTATTTAGTACTAGAGAAACACAGTAACAGCTTGGTTTTGAAAATAGCTCAACACAATTTTTAAAATAATTCAAGTTGAGCAGATTAGCTGAAAAAACAAATAGGGAGGGGGGAAAAAAAAAACCTATCCAGAAAACTTCAGCTACACTGTTGAAAGTCTGGCTAAATTTTATAAGGAAGAGATTAACTCTGCAGTGCAAAGGTTTGAACAAATTAATTCTAAGTGTCTGTCATATAACTGAGAAATCCCTACTGTGTCACCTGGAAACTTAAAATGCTGCTGTTGGTATCTTTTCTACTTCGCAGCTGTGTGATAGACCTGTCAGTAAAGAATCAGCATTCTAATTGCAGTTACATAAGGTCTTAATGTTTGAGCTACAAGGTTTATTACTGTTTTGGGGGGTTAATATACAAAAGCAGGAAGCAAAGTATGTTTTGCAACAGTTTGGGCAGAAGGTTAATGGCATACTGAACATAGAGGCAGAGAGAACCTTGTGCTGTTCAAGAGTGTATGTTGGCTATAGAGGCACAGGAAAATGTTTCAGTATAAGCTATACTGTTGCTGAAAAACTAGATTTCTTTAAATTAGCCATGTCAAACTGGATGAATGCTGTAAGGATTAAACAACTGTACTGCCCTTGCTTTGAATGTGAATTTGTGCAGTTTTCAGAACTCTTTAATGAAGTTTATTCTTCCTTGCCTGACCCTGTATTGTCAAGTATATGAGAAATGCCAGAGTGAACTTTGTAGGCACATAGTTAATAGAGTAAAAGGATTAATATAGTCCACAAAGACTTCTCTAACATGTACTGTAAAAACACAGTAAATATCACAAGTTACCCTTATTCAATATTTAAAAAGAAAAAGATTCAAAGCTTTAATATTTTGAATAGCCTACTCTCTTCTCTTGTAGCTGATTACCATTATTCAATTTTAGTAAATCAACAATTTTGGCAAACATAGAAATATAGTCAAATATAGACTAAAATATCAGCCATAAGAAAAAAAATTAAATGTTTTTAAAATGCTATTTTCCCTTTACATTTATTCTGCAGCTACGACTATATTTAGTAATAATCCAGTGCATCTTGCATAGAACATGATTTTTTTATCCAATTTCTTTCCTATTTAGAGACCAGTCATTCCTGTATCTCCCCTCATTCCGATGCTTCCCAACACCTGAGTTACAGACATTTTATAATAAATAAATCTGTAAAATTAGAATCTCTTGAATGTCTTCATTTCTTAAGAAGAGCTGCAAATAGAAAAATAAGTCCAATGCTTTAATAGGAGCTTCATTTTCATGCCTTTCCAAATCCGTTATGAGATTCAAAATCGGTGAACTCAAGGGAGCTGAATTAACAGATCGGCTGCTCCTATCAAACCCTTCTGCTTCAAAAGAAACCACAGAATGCTCTCCCATAACTTCCTTCTGTAGCAACTCAACTCGAAATATTATACCAAAAAAACCCCAACCCAAACCCCCAAGCATCTTTTTATGTCTGTATCTTTAAAGCAGAGTTTGTTTGGTTTGTTTAAACAATGACCAGGAAATTAGGCATAACTAGCTCAGTGAAGTAAACGTAATTGTTTTCTTCAGTGCTCCTTCCTATATATCTTTGGGAAGCTGAACTACTAATGAGAAACTAATTTGGGGATTAGAAAGACAAATTCAGAGGACATAAAAGGAGGAGCCTGAGAATTTGGGAAGATACATGTGTGGTCTGTTGTTGCTCTCTGAAACAGCAGAAAGGTAAATGTCAGAACTCTTTAGTGGAGTATCTCTTGAAAGGGTAGAGGGTCATAAACAACTGGAGTCATGAGCTCAACAAGTGGAGCAGGAGTTTTGAGTAACCAGATGTTCATGAAGTCAAGACAGTCTTCTGGAGAAAGTACGTAAGCATTGTCTTCATATGCAGCTCCTGAGTTACTTTTAAAAAGTGTCTCTTATTTTGAAGAAAAATTAAATGAAATGTTACTAACCTGTACTGTATATATTAGTAGAGATTAGTGGAAGTAACTGAGTCATCGTTCACAGCAGCTGGATTAGTGGAGAGCTTTTAAAAGGTGTTTCAATTCAGTTTTTCATTCTTTTCAGTTCCACTCACTTGGGGCTTCCTCTGCTCTAGACAACACACTAAATTCTAGGTGACTAGAAAAATCCTGTAAAATTTTCCAGGCTGCTTGCTGTGCAGTCAAAAATAAAATAAAACAATGAAAATTTAAATCACTCATTGTTGAAGCAGGTATCAAAACAATTTTACAGATGTTTCCTTATGTCCCAAAACCCAGTCCTGTTTCCCTTCATTTCAGTGGGACTGTCTGTGGGAACTGGGTTAATATGCACTCTTGTGTAGGGCTGGAGCTTGATGAAAAAGCCAAACTGCTATGTTGATTGATACTTGTTTCTGTGTGAAGAACGGCAGATCAGTTTAGCGTGCAGTAAATTCAGTTCAGCAAGTGTCCAAAACGGGTTAAAGCATGATGAGTGCTACACACAAAAAAACCACTATGAAAAATGTCCAGTTTTCTTGTCTGTAAATTAAAGAATTTAATAAAAAGTTACTCTCATGTGAATTAAAATCAAAAATCTCCATGAAAATCAGGCAGGCAGGAGAAGAAAAATTTCCTCAAACTGTCAGTCACGTGGCACAGAAATGTCTGGTACCAGTAGGAATATTTACTGGCTAATCCGTAGCTCCACATTCTCTTAAAAACCATGAAGAGTGGTTTATTACAATACAGAGCTGTATATGCTGCCATAAACTGCAGAAGCTGCTGAAATGAAAATACTGATAAGCAAAACCTATCAAGAAGCAATAAATTAAACTGTATTCCAGTTATCTTGTAGAATATTAACTTTCTTAATATCAGGTGCTTGCTTAAAATGGGAAAATGTTTGTTAGAAAGGTTTGGTGGAAAATAGTAAAGAAAAGGAATTATGTAGAAGTTGAGTGCTTAGATTCTTCTTCCCAAAGCCTCAGGTGGTAGCACAGAGAAGTAGCTACAAGTTATCACAAGTAATCAAAGTTTGGGTGGCTTGTGTTACAGGATTCACTGTTTACCAGTACTTTCATGACTGCATTTCATCTTACAGTCAATGCAAAGTATCGCCATTAAAAATGTTACTAAAATGTGTTTTTAAAGGTTTATAGGTTCTCGTTTTCCAGATCTAGAACATAGATATGTAAAAATCAAGGCAATTTCTTATGTACTGATGTGGTTTCCTCCAAACATATTCCTTGTACTTTTCCTTGGAAGAGAAAACTGTTAATCCTTCTGTTCTCGAAGCAATGTAAGAAAACATCTCAAAACAGCATTTTCTTAAGTAATATCCCAAAGTGGACACTGTATTTTAGTTCAGTCCCCTCCCCAGTGTGAATGGAATAATCATGTTCTCTGCCTTTTATGATTTATTATGTTAATACTGCTTAGAAATGCTTGCTTTTGTTGTTTGAGCAGAAGGGGGATACCTTTTGGGTTCTGCTCCAGGCATCAGTCCCTTAATGTATATCTAGTGTATGAATTTCTCAAATAGGGTTAAAAAATGCTTTTGTTTGGCTGCTGAAGTCAGAATGATACTGTATTTTTACTGAAAGCTTATATTCCGGCAAGCTGTCAGCAGCTTCTATAACCCAGGTGCCTGAGAAAGTGGCCTGGATCACTTGTTTTCTTGGATACTGTTAGAGAATATGAGGAAGGCTTCCAATTAGAAACCTGTCTTTTTAAGGGGAAGTGTTTCTTAGATTAGTGGCCTAAAGAAGCAAGGCATGACAGAGTTATTTCATCAGAAATTTTGTTTCTTACCAAGGTGGAAACAGAAAAATAAAGTTCATTAACATTAAACACTTTTCTATACATCGATAGACTTGATCTTTTTCCTGCCCCTCCTTTGGCCTGTCATCTTTGATCAGTGGAAGTGTCAAACACCAGCAGTGATTTGTGAACTGTAAAATGGCTTTAGAAGCCTGAGTGTGAAGGAAGATACCTGTTTGAGCCTGTTTCCGTAATCAGTACCCATGTCAGTGCAGTCCCATGCTGATTATTTCCATTTTATGTGTAGATTACCTTTCCTAATAAGAAAGGTAGAGAGCAATGCAATTTTTTTTCTTAAGCATTTGTTCAGCATCATTCTTAAGCATGTTATAGATACTACTTGCTTTAGAGCAAACATATCAGGACCATTTTCCAGCCACCCAAAGATTTTTGTTATGGAAGTAAGTTTTATATAATACAGTCTTACTAGACAACGCACTGCTAAAAAGGACAAAATTAAATAGTACACAGTACTGCAGTATTACAGCAGTAGGCTACCTTCCCCTTGCAGTGGTAAATTTTAGCAGTAAGAGCTAGGCAAGTGGTCTCTAAATCAGAATTTAACTATACTGTCAAAGTACTGATTCTGCTAGGTACGTTCTGCCTCCACTGGAGGCATTACCATTACAATACCAGCCTTTCCTCTGAGGTATGCAGTTTGCTTTTTCTTGGGTAAAGCATCCAGGCAGACCTCTGACTTTCTGGTAATGCTGATCAAATATTGGGAAGGAATTATTCTCTTGAGTTTTTTTCCTTCTGTAGCAGTTTCTGCCCCTGCATAGTTCAACACGGAAAGTGAACTTCGTGTAACAATGTCTTATTTGGCAAATTTTGGTATTTCCAGAGTGTAAGGATGTGAATAAGATCGGTGTTAGTGAGTGAAGAAACAGAAGGGCTTTGTCCATCTGCTTAGAGAGCTGGAATTGCTGTTCATAACTTTCCTGGATCTGTGTGTGATTAGGCAGGAGGAAGTAGACAGTGTGTGGATCTGACTGCTGCATTGCCACTCATGTATGGAATGCAAGACTAAGACCTGGTGGTTTACATACAGAGTAACAGCATGTGCCTTGCTCAGTGGTTTGTGTGAGCAATAGTGTCTTGAATTTTCTTGGAACTAAACTGTTTACAGCATGCTATGGTTCTGGAAACCACTTCTATAGCACAAAATACATTTTGGGACATGTATGTAGCTGAATGAATAGTTGGCAACCCACAAGAAGAGTCACTCCACAGATGGGAAGTCCCAACTTGTGTAACTGATGCTAGGCATTGTAGATGTTCTCCATTTCCATAGTCACTCTGTTGGTACAAAGAAAGGTCCTGATCCTGGGAATGCTGAAACAAAATCAGCTTTACTCATATGTGACATGACAGCAGAACTTAGATCAAATTGGGTAAGTAAATCACAAGTCACCTCAAATACACCTCAAATGCAAACTTCAGAAGTGTGCTAGAAATATGGTGTCGTTCTTGAGTGGAGATCGTCTTATGCTTTACTCCTGTTTTAATAATGAGACCTAACTATGACTTAATAGCTTAACAGTAGGAACTGCTTTCAGTGAGCTTTATTCTTTACAAGAACTAGGGTAGTGAAAAACCAACCCTGTAGTACTTCATGTATTTCATAGGAAAGTTTGACAGAATAGTAAGTGCCCCGAACAGTGATCATTTATAGGGAGGTTCTGTGTGCTGATTAAGAATATTTTAGATGGGTGTGATTTGTTCACAGGGGCCAACATGTCAAACTTTAAATCCATAAATAGTATTCACATTATCTTTGTATTTCTACCAAATGGCAGATAGAATCCAATTTAGCTGCTTTAATGTCAGTTTCTTTTCTTTATTTCATAAAAACTGGAGTGCTGCCATTGTTCATGAACAGGGCTGGAAAAATCAGTGTAAACTGCCGAATACTATCAAATACTTGGCTCAAATTCATTTTGGCGAGCAAGCATCTCCAAGTCAACTGCCAGCACTGACTAAAATTCTGCTTTGTTTTTAGCTGAGAACATGAAGTAGGTCCATCTAAACTAGTGTTCAGCTTCATGGTACGTAATTCCTAACAGCATTGCAACTTCTAGTCTATACAGAACTGTTAAGCCTGTGGCATTTAGGTTTGCTCTGAGAAGGACTGATAGCAAAACCACATTAGCCTAGCGAATTTTCCTGTTTTCAATTCTTATCCTCTAGTGGCTGCATTGTACCACTCCTTGCAACTAGTAGGGGAAAATTGTTAGTGTTTGGAGATGTTACACTGAGGGAACTTAAAAGTACTGGTAAAAAGACAATTTTTATGTATTCCCAGACATGTTTATTGGAGGTCATGCGATACAAATGTGCTGTGTAACCTTGGGATTCTTTTTTCACTTCAGTCCAAATCACTGCTACAAGTTTTGCATCCTTAAGTACACTTTAATGATCGGTAACAAGTGACATCACAGTCAAGATTCTGAAAGTTGATTGCCAACTGGTACCCAAATGAAATGATACTACAGTTATCATAAAATAGTTTATTGGAGTTGTGCCTGCACTACCTTGTGTCGTTGTACCTCTCTTGCTCAGAAGCTGCAACAGTGGTGTATGCTAGCAGTGTTCAGGGACACAGCAGGGTTGACACCTTTCATCTCCTTGCACACTGGTGGCATTCATTTCCCCAGCTAAATTCAAATGCAGAATTGCTATTTGTGAAGTCTGTGCAAACTTCATCTTGCTGCTGGGTTTTTTTCAGGTTACAGAATTCTGTTCTTGCAGAAGAATATGGGAGGAGGGTGAGAGTCAGTATTCCCTCTCCATTATAAAGTCACATCTGCAAGGAACAGTTTCTGTATCACACGGACAGCCAGAAAGTTGGTGTTGGATGAGCTTTCTGTGTTCTCCCAAAAGTGGATCCCAAATTATGAAATAAAATCCTAGTTTCAGAATTCTATAATTCGGGTGTCGTAGTTTTGGTTTTGACCCTTATTTGAGTTTAGGGTGATATGCACAGTAACTCCAAAGAATCCAGGCAAGATAGTAGACTTATCATGTCTGTTTCCCTTCTGTTGCCCATAGACACTTCCATTTAGGATGGCATTTCATTGACACCTCGCTGGCAAATGCCAAGTCAAACAAGCAGCAGAAGAATTTTGGTGTGAAGTGAGTAGTTTAGATACTTAGGGATAAATCATTTTTTAAATGAGATTATTGGGGTGAGTGAATTCAGAATGGTTCGGTATGTCTTGATCTACAGGGTACTGAAACTCATGTTTCCTATAAATACATTAATCTGACTCCTTTTTGTAAATTTGAAAATTTTTTATAACCTTACACATTGTAATTTGGATTCCATGGCCTAGACAAGTCATCATTCAGCAATAATGCTTTCTTGCACAAAAACTTCAGAAATTATTTTATTTCTGAGAAGACTGAATTTAGGGACCAAAAGACTGCTCTAGTTATGCCTTCCAGAGCCTGAGCTACTGTTTGTGTGATAGGGGTGGAATGAAATCTGTCATGTCCCATTTGATTTAGTGGTGGCCAGCACTGAAATCTGGCTTCGTACTCTGGCCCACAGTGAAAACTTGAAAATGTGAAAATTATTTTGTTGCAGCTATACTGAATGTGTAGCCTATAAATATAAATTCAGTAAACTAATAAAGATTAAATTGTCTGATTAGTTATACCTTGCCAGAATGCATAGGTGTCTATTCTCCCAGACACTTCAAATAACTTCTGATATTACGGAATGTTTTTATCACCATGATGTCAGACTACTTGTACACTTGCTTGAATAGAAATAACATTTTGGGTAGGATTTTTCTTTTCAAGTTCAAAGTTTTTAAATATTTTTTAATACAATACTCGAGAGAACAATTGCTGTCAGTGTGCATATTGCACTGCATGTAACTTGACATGTGATTTCATATGCAAGCAACATTCAGCTGGGGTGTCATTTCAACACTGCATGCGAGGTAAAATATGCTAAGCAAATAAAAATGTCATTAAAGAATAGACTTCTCCAAAGAATAAGCTAGCTGCATATTGAAGTTAAGGGTTTAAAAGTTCCTTAATGTAGTGCTATTAATATATCTAGTTTTGGGGGTGGAAGGGGAAAGAAGGCTCTGTGATAACCCACAGGCAGTATTGTAACATCACTTTAGCATTTAATTAACGATCAAGCTGTTTGCATTTCTGATTCTACAAAGTGCCTCTAGCATTCCTAAAGCAGCTCTGAAGATTTCTCCCTGTCCGATAATCCATCAATTTAGTTAATACACAAGATAGCTGATGAGCTGAGCAAATATCTTCCCAAATAACTGGTGTGGCAGTTTTGCAGCAATAAAATCCTCATAGTCATCCTCCTCCCAACTATTTACTGTAAATCAGAAGATCTGAAGTTTGTTTCTCAACCTAAAAGAGTAGCAAAAAGCAAACAATAAGCTATTCTACTACAAAACTCTTCTGGGACATAAATGGAATAATGAAATATAATATAGTAGTTTAGAACTTGATGAAAAGTTGGTCTTGATTACATATGACAGTTCATTGCCTGAATAGCTTCAGAAATTCTGACCTCAGTTTTCAGTAGTCAGGGCATTTTTAATGTCTTGTGTTTGCATCGACCGTATTTTATTTTCCTTTCATTGAAACATAACCTTGCATCTGCACACAATGGATTTACAACTTAGTTGTCTGACTTTCAGCATTACTTTTGCCAACCAACTGCACAGTAATTAAATAATTTTGCAAATTGCACATATACTACTTTTTCTTTTGGTGGAATTTCAAGATATCTTTCATGCCTAGAGTAGAGTTCAACAGCAACTTTTGAAGTATGCAAACATAACAAGATGGCTAAGTATAATTCAACAGCATACATGATTCTCCAGGTATTTGTGCTGCCTTTTAGAAAGAGCTCATGGCAATAAACTTTTGAGCATATAGGACACCTCATTCTCATATTAAGATTGTTTTTTTTCCCCTTCTGTGTCCAATTTTATATAGTTTGTGTCTCAGGATTTGTTCCAGCTAAGTGGAACATTCTAGATCTCTTGGTATCCCACTTAGTGATGAACTGAAGAACACAGGTAAACATGTTCCTATATGCTATTCTTCATTGTTTATGCTTCTCCCATGTGCACTTGGTAGTCTTTCTGGCTTTACTCTTTTTTGTCTGAAACAGCAAAACTTTAGCTTGTAGGAAATAATTTTTCTAGGATAAAAGTAATAGTTCAAGGAATGAATGCAAAAGAGCATCTTTAAAAAAAATAGTAATGGTTGTAACCATGTCCCAGCCTCAGTTACCATAGAACAGGACACTTGCCACCATGTCAAACTACTCCTTTCTTGAAGTATTTTACCAGTAATGCAGGAGCTTGATTATTTTTCTTTTTTAAAATCACAGTTTTTATCTGTTTCTGGAATATAAAAATAGAATATCATTACAAAAGTGTTTCAGTAACATTTTCAGTTACTGCCTGAAATTGTTTCATAAGGTAGACATCCTTTGGCCACTGTTTTTACCTTCATTGCTCAGTCTTATATGGGTTTGCAGATACTCCTGTCAGAGGATCCCATTTCAGGTGCCTGGAATAGATGATCTGTTTTTGATTCTGATACCTTAATCATCATAGCATTTTGCAGCACTGCATCAGCCTGAAAGAGATTGCCACAGAATCCTGCTTATTCCTCTGTCCTTCTGTTGGCCCTCTGCTCATTGCTTCCTTATCTCCCTCCCAATCGACAAAAACATTTGAATAGTTGGAAGGTGAAGTTCGCATGCTATTTCCTTGGCTGGGATGGTAACTCTACAGAAGCGTCAAAAAGTTTTGTGGCACAGTAATAAGAAAAGGGAACAGCACACAATGGATTGCTTGCAACCCCATAGACAGAAAACAAAATTGATGAATTCTCAAGGGCACTAGCCAGTTTTTTCCCCCCCCTCAATCTGTCAGGAACAAGTGCAACAGTATTAGACCTGTCAAGGAATGGCCAGGCAAACAAGGAGATCACTCATCAGTGTCAGTGACAAGATTCAGAATTTGACGGCAAAGCAGCAAGAGGAATAAGGATGACTTGATAATGGAAGTGCATAAGCAGCACTTCAGGCAATCAGAAAAACACATGGGAATGACAATGAGCTGCTGTCAGTGTATCTCCTTCATGGTGATGAGGGAGGGAGTGAGACTTGGAGCTTCATAATGACAAGCTTGAGAAAGTGTTCTAGGCTATGAGCTGCAGAGTCTCAAATCCTCTGGAAATATGAACACCATGAAATCACCTTGATGGTACCTGCATGCTAAAAATATTTGGAACAGTTCCTTGGACAAGAAAGAATGCATAGACCACAGGCCACCACATCAGCAGCAGTATTTGCTTTCAAGGTACAGCTAATCCTTTAAATTCCCAGAGCAAATTCACTGAATTTTACAGATCCTATGTTTAACATTTATCTTACCTGGCCAATGAATGTATAAATGTAATAAACTCATTCTAGCATCAGATAATTTTCTTAAAGTGAAATCAATGTAAAGATCTACAGTTCTGTGCAAGACATTCAGCTAGATAAATTTAGCAAAAGTGGTGCTGTTCCATCAAAATGAAAACCTACTCCACAGAATATTTTTAAAAGAAATCATGATAGTAGTACAATGATATGAAGAGGCTATCTGGTATACAGAAAACCCAGATTTAAGAGCTGCTTCAGCTGGTTCAGCCATAACCTGACAGAACCCCAGTCCAGAACAGGGAATCATATATTTTACTTTTTTTTTCTATGGAGAAATCTAGTTGCCACAGAACTATACTTGTATATACCTAAGCCATACTACAACATGAACAAAAGATTCACATTTTCATCTTGCAAGATCAGAGTGAAAAAATGAACAAGTTTGTTACAGTCCAGGAGACTATAGGGAAAAACTGATTTGCTGAAGGATTATGAATAATTACTGTCAACACATTTTTCATCAGTTTGTGGAAAAATAATGTTGGAGCACATGGGCCACACCCAGTATATAAATCTTTCTGTAGGCTCAACAGTCCTGTAACTTCTTTATTTTGTAACTGCAGACTGGAGGAGGCATGGCTCAACATTAACTTGATTGAGATCTTTATATCTCTTGCAATGACCATATTTTGATAGCATTTAATTGCAAATACTATAAACATTATATGCCATTACATTTTTGGCAACATGTCAGTCCAGTGTCCTAGATATAAGTGCCAGGACTTGTGATTTTACTCTTAGAGCTACATATGTAATTCTGAAGGTAACGTTCTGTTACAGCTGAGTCTTATGGCAAAGTGTTTCTGCAAGTAGACTGGCAACCAAATATCCCTGAAAGATGAGTGACAGGAGCTGATGCTGCCAGGAAATGCACAAGGGAGAGTGTTGACAAAAACTGATCCTAATTGTTGCATGTCATTCTGAGGTCAAGTGCATTTGTTTAACTTCTGAGCAGTTGTGTTATCTAGCCTTGAATGTTGAGTCCTATGTTGAAAAGTGCAGATAGGAGATTTTTTTGCATACCAATTCAAGGTATAAAAAAAAAGTTGGAATTAAGAGCAAGGTTGATGTTGCATTAATAAGCCCAGTCCTGGCAGATTACTGAGCTAGCACTACACTCCTTGCAATGACACTTGATCAGAAGAATTTTTATGGAAAAAAAAGTTAATTTGTTCTATGGATTACATATTTTAGCAAACAATTGCAAAGCAGACTTAGGCTAAGCATCATATTATCTTATTACCTTTACGTACTATAAATAGACATTAAAAGTTTCAAGGCTTTTGGATACAGATGAGCATCTTTGCTTCTTGCATCCAAGTTCTGGAACTCTTTTACTGTAGTTAAATTGATGACTCATTTATGCTATAGTCCTCAGTCACCACTGGTATTTGCCACAATTTGAAATCTGTGTGGTTCAGGATTGCTTCACCCTGCGAAGCAATGACTAAGATGACTGGCTGTTCCTTATTCACATCTAAGGCAATGTACTGGCACAGTGACTGTCACCAGAGAAAAAATGTTATCTCAGTGAGTCAGTTACAGCCTTCTTGTTCCATCTTTTCTGGAATGAGTCGTGGTGCTTGGATCCCTCCAGTCTGTGTCAGTTGGTCTGGTGCTTAGAGAAAACTTTAAGGCAAGAGTGGAAAGGGTTCCATTGAAGACAATGGCGGGAGACAGTGTGGCTCTGTAGTCAGAAAACAAGAGACAAAGTTACAATTTTTTTTTAATGGCAATTTTACCAGTGAGTGCTAAAGGACCTTGGATAAATCTCTGTTAATCTCTGTCCATATTCCCATCTATGAAATGAGAGTGACAGCATATTATTTAACCAGGCTAAAGCAGGTTAGGAAATGCAGATAGTTCTAGCTCAATAATTCCTCCCTGATTCCAGCAACATCATTTGGAAATCTGCAAAATGTAGTGCAGTGAATACCTGTCCTTTACAGCTGTATGGAGCTACAACTCCTATTATCACCTTGATTTATTTTTTTTTTAAGCTGGGGTGGTTTTTCTGTTAAAAAAAAATAAAAGCAGGTAAAGAAGCCAGAAGGTGAGGTGTGGCTCACAAACTCTGCCTTTGGTCTCAACCACATTCCTCTCCAGTGACTTAAATCACCTGGGTGGTTCTCTGTATTAAATTCAAAATAGATGGATTGCATCTGTTATTTGTGAACTAATAACATATCTGCATAGTTGCAGGAGGCTCCCTGCAGTGATAGTGAAGACTGAGGTTCTGATACTGATAGTGGTATCTCAAAAGATCAGAATGAAGAGGTGAATCAGATTTCATATAGGCTGTTGGAAGGGAAGGAGGAATTGTCATGAATGTTTCCAAGGTGCCAATGACTCCCATGCTTGTGGTGTGTTTTGACTGGGACTTAGTCTGAGTGTTTAATGAAAAAGTTGACACACTTTGAACATGTAACCCATAGGTAGGAAGTGTCAGGGGATTAGAATTAACTGTGTGGATAATGCAATGCAAGGACAAGATGAGTGAGCTCAAACTTTGTGCTGTACTGTCTTCCCACTCCCTGTTCTCTTAATACACATGTAAAAACACATACTGTGTATTTCAATGTCTAAAAGAGAAAGGACATTTATCATCAAATTCTATGCGCACTATTAGTTTGTCTTGTTTCTGTCTGTGCTATGCTTGGAAACTACTGAAGCATCTGTGATAACAGCTACAAGAGAGCTTTGCTGGTAATAACCATGTGATCTGTTATAGATGCACCCCTGTGTGGGTGTATATGGAAAAGGAGATCTATTGCAGATACCTGCTCCATGTCTGTGTGCCTCTCACAGCTCCCTAAATCTTTTTGGCTGGACTAGTTGCTGCTTTGAAGATGAGATCATGTTTTGTTTCGCAGCTTCGAGTTCCTTACTGATTCTTCGGTTAGGCTCTCCTTCAGCAGTCAATGCTTGTAGTGCTTTCAAAGTTCTGTTTCATTACCTGGACCTTTTGTTTTCTGCTTTCTAAAGTGGAAGTGAAGAGTTGTGTATTTCTTTATTGCAAGTAAATCATTACACTCCCTTGAAAAAGGTAGAAGCTAGTGTCTGCAGCTAAATCGTACAACAAGTGTAAAGGGATACTACCTTATTCTATGATTCTTTGTTAAATTGCCTTGAAATATTCCTGTTGTTGATGGCTCTGAACAGCAGCTATTCTAGCTATGATCTGGTCGCCCACAGAAGATGCAAGATGCATCCATTCCATGGATGACAAAGTTGTGCTGTCATTGCAGGCAGCAAAGCTAACTTGACAAGAGGGTTCTTTTGGCCAAGGCTGTCTGACACTTTGAGTTTTGTTAAACGCTGTAGCATCAGCTAGAGGTGTGCGTAATTTTCATGTTGGGCAACCATTTTTAGACATTTGTAGTATTGACTTACTGCAGTGCAGTGATGTTATTGGCATGGGTCATTAGTTGGCACTGTAATACTGCTGTTTTCCCAAAGTAGAACGTTTGCTAAGTTAGTAGAGCTGCGAACCCTCTGGCCACTTCTAACCTTCTCTTCTGTGTAAATATTTGAGGTACGGTTATTATAAAGTACCATGGCTTACCTCTGCTTGGAAAAGAAAGTTTCAGAGCAAGTAAATGAACAACATATAAACTTAAATATAACCTATTTTTCCACCATAGCTTTGTTTCAGAAAGCACATTAAGTCACTTCCAAGGGAATAACACACAGAGAACCAGTTTTATTTAGTTAGTTAGATTAATTCCATTTTAATATTTCCATTAGCCATTTTAAACTTGGCACTGCAAAGTAATAAAACCCTCCAAATATTGACAGATAGAAAAGTAAATGCCACCCAGCCATGACAAGCTGTTTTTCAGCCAACCTCCTAGAGATAGAAAGGCTGCTATCATAATTTATTTATATATTATTAAGGCACATGATTTTTATCACTAGTTATTCCCTTCCAGCAATTAAGGCAAAGCTGATAAAATCTTTGCTAAGTCAACATTTTTGTTTGTTAACTTTGATAGCTAAATTCGTAGGTAAAAATCTTTCTAGCCTGCATGCTGGGAAGAAAAGGATAAAGGCTCTCTTGTAGAGTGTGGCACTGAGTCAGACACAAATGGAAGAAAAGAGTAAGCAGGGATATATAGGCACCAGAACTGGCACTGGCAGATCCCTGCTTGGTTAGTGAAGGTGCATGGCTGATGGCATGGTGAGTGTGAACTGTGCTGTCCTTTTACTTACAGCCAGAGGTGCTACTGAATCATCAGGAGCAAATATTTGAATGAATTGCAGAGTGAAACTATTTAGTCTTTCCTTTTAATTAGGCCTCATATCTTTTAAACTTGACAGCTAGTCTATTCAGGACTTGAGAATGTAGTTGAGTCCATGTGCAGGAGGAGGACGAAAAGGCTGGATGAAACCTGAGGAATCTAATACAGATCTAGTGATCTGCACATTCTGCTCAGTAACTTCTAGCCACAGAGGAAAATTGACTTTTGCATATGCCAATGTCAAGGGGCAAATTGCCACTTTGTGTTGAGAGACAAAATCCTTTATTTTTCAAGTGAGGGTCCTTACAGTACGAATTATGGACCCCCAGCCTTGGCTGTTTAATCTCTCAGTATACTTAAAATATTTCAATATTATGTGTTACTTAAATAATATGGGTTTTATACACAATAAGGAAATATCTTCTGAAGTGTAAACATTAGAAAGGTAAAACACATCTGTTTAAAAGTACTTCATAGTTTTCCAGATTTGTTCTTCTCTGGATTCAAGGCTACAACTTCAGCTGATGACACAGATCCATAGAATCTTTATCACCTGAGAAATTGCTCTGTTTAGTTAATGTTTGCTTGAGAATTATAATAATTAGCATTTACTGTAAAGTATAAATGCTTTGTAATGTATAATTCCATGAGGAGATGACAAATCCTTGTGGAGGGCACACTTGGAAAAAGGGTCTCTATAGTATACATGGGGTGAACACAGTTTCTGGCCTTTGGACAGTAACATTCACTCCTTCAGCAATACTAGGAAAGCAGCTAATAACTTCAATTTTGATTACTGTGTACAGTGTTTTGCTATGCTTTCTAGGAAGACATCATTTTGCTTAATAAGATTACTCAGGCACAAACATAAAAGTATCTGTGTATTAGTAAATTGTTTTAGCAGTTAATTTTTCTAAATATTCTCATTACCTGAAGGAAACAAACCCATATACTGAAGTATCTGGCAAGATATACCTTTTTCTCTTGACAACAAAACTTGTGACTCAAATAAGGTGAAGAGTCTAAATATAAATAGAAATCCTGGGATAAACCTTGAAATATATTACATGCTTACCAGCTGAGCAGACCCGCTAGTAGTGGCTAAAATTCTGATTCACTGGTATGCATACAGATACAAGAAGTATACCTTCTTTAAGTGTCTGTCTTCACTAATTAGGCCATGAATTTCATAATAGAACTGAGATACTACTAAAACAGAAGTTGGTTTAACTGTGGAGAATTTTACAACTGTTGCTGGCTTTAATGAGTTGATTCAGCCTTTCAAGCTATGCAATCTTTAGTAAAAAAAGTATTACCAAATACAGTGTTGTTAACATATTTAGCACTGTTGGGTTTCCTAGTTATTAATTCTGATCATACTCTTTTCTAAATTTTGGATTTGATTCTGCTGTTCACTGTATTTTTAGTTTTTAATAAATTTTAAGGTTAGCTATAAAGGATCCAATGGACTCATGTACAAAAGGAAAGAAAGGCATAAAAGTGTGATCTTCCTGCTCCAGAAACAAGTTTGGAAATTTGTTCTTTACACACTGAATCTTCAAACTACCTCAACAGGCCCTGCTGACTTCACATGCTGAATTAATGAAACTGTCTAACCTGCCAATCTTATAGCTAGCAAACCATGTTATATTTTCTTAGCCAAAACATAATTTCATAAAACTACTGTCTTGTAATTTCCTCTTAAGCCACAGTAGCTCAGGTCATTGTAGAATTATAAAATATGGTATGGCTTAGGTTCAATAAAACAAAGTGAATGAAGTGTTAATTTGGTAATTGTGTGGTTCATCTCAGTACTAAAACACAATAGTGCATGCCTTATTCCATCATAATAGGTTACCTCAGGGTTGTTATGATGGTCTTATGCCTTCAACCACCTAAGAATCATAGAATCATTAAGGTTGGAAGAGACCTCAAGGATCATCTAGTCCAAGCGTCCCCCACCACCTATTACCCACTAAACCACGTCCCTAAGTACCACATCCAGCCTTTCTTTAAACACCCCCAGGGACGGTGACTCCACCACCTCCCTGGGCAACCCGTTCCAATGCCTGCCCACCCTTTCAGAGAAGAAATTTTTCCTCATCTCCAACCTAAACCTCCCCTGGTGCAACTTGCAGCCATTCCCCGTCTTGTCACTAGTTATCTGCGAGAAGAGGCTGACCTCCAGCTAGCCCCAACTTCCTTTCAGGTAGTTGTAGAGCGCAATAAGGTCTCCCCGAGCCTCCTCTTCTCCAGACTAAACAGTCCCAGTTCCTTCAGCTGCTCCTCATAAGGCTTGTGCTCCAACCCCTTCACCAGTTTCTTTGTCCTTCTCAGAAGCACAGTAATGTGGAGTAAAGTGTGCCCAAAGGTCTTCGCTGCAACTGTAACGTAGGTTTCTGTCAGAGCTGTTTTCATTATAGGAGATGGACTTGTTTGTTTTAACCATGCTTTGAAAAATATTTTCATTATACACAAATCTTGTTTAATATAGCTACATATGGGGGCAGAGTACATGTAATGGAAGTAGACATTTTTTTTGTTTAACAACCTTTTTAAAGGTTTTTACTGTATTCACATACTAAAAAAAATATGAAAAGATGATCAGGAATAAACCCTTTAACTGAATTACTAATATTAATAAGGTAACAATTACTTCTTATAACTAAGACAACGGTAGAAATTTTCTATTAGTTTTACAGAAAAGGCCCATACTGCATGAGTTTAAATACTGAAGTTTCATTACTAGCTTTGGTGCTCCATTTAAGAATGGTGGTAGCACAAGCATGTTTTCTGTAGTCTTGAAATCTTGGTTCTTCAGTGCTAGTCATATGGCAGCACCTGTCAAATGGCTGAGATTCCACTGGTGCCTTTGGGACTCTGTATAAATCAGGTATCAGGCTGTAGCCCAAGATTCATTGATTTAGGTAGTACTTCCCTGTTGCAAAATACTGAAAGTGTATGCTGACAATTTAAGTTATCTCTTACTTTTCTTGCCCACCTGCAGTCTGCATTTAGCATTCTTTGTTGTTGTTCTTTGGAATTCAATGTTCTTTTCACATTTATACAAAAGCTGCTTTCTGTTCGCCACTACCACAAGCATCTACATGACCAAGCTCTTAGTTTCTACCTGCAGAGGCAACTTAGCACCCGTTGTTTCTATTCCTATGAAAAAGTAACTTGATAGCAGGGAGCTATGAAGACATCCCTCCGCTCTCACTGTTTCTGAGGACCATGTCTTGCTTCATGATGCCATTCACAAGAATGGAAACCTGAGGCCTGACACTTTGGCTCTTGTAAAGACTGTAAGACATGAGACAGTTGAAACTGATAGATATTAAAGGACTGTATGGTGGGCCTCTTGTCTGAAGACCTGTATGTTGAGCAGATAAATACTTTTTTTTTTCATTGAATTTTAGTATTGAATCATTGAGCAGACTTTTGGGCAACTTCTCTGGCACAAGCAAACTGCTTGAAATCCTTAACTGGAAGCCGGAGAAGATTTCCACTTGAAGTTCTGCAGCGAATCAGGGAAAAGTGGGTGCTGTTAAGGATGATAGTATTTCTTTCTTTTTATGTTAGTGTCCTCTTTAGGATTAGGACATACTTCATGTCTAATGTTATCATACGCTTTTAAAAGGGAATCATCTGATTCTTTAAGGTGCTGGACAAAGAAGGGACACCTAGACGGACTGGACATTATTTACAGTTCATATGCAAAATGAGCAAACTGCGTCTGCTACTGCCACTCTGTCACAAGTACGGACCTTGAAGAAGGTATTTGTTCCAGTTATATTATTTATACAATCCTAGCATAGTGAGGGAGTGATGGCAGTCATAATATACCCTTTCTAGCAAACAGTGCGTCTGCTGAAGCTTATGGCTATTCCAGGTAGGTATGAGTTGAGCTCATGTTGTAGGCAAACAATGAAGATGGGCAGGAAACACCAGAATTTTTTTAGTGTTGGAAGCATGTTGCTGATTTTTCTTACTGGTTGGCACACATTGATATCAGATATAATTAGCGAATAGTCTTGAGTAACATTTTGGGATATGTGCATATAAACACTTATCTATTGAGCCTTTCAAAAAGGGGAAGAAGTTGCATTGAAATTGTATATCAAAGACATGAAAAATAAAAGTAATTAGTTGTGTGTTGGCCACCTTATTTCCTTTTACCAATATCAACTTTTCATTCTGCAAGAACCAAGGGCAGAGGCACAAAGCACTCCAATTTTCCTTCTTCAAGACAGTTGTTCTCAGGCTTTGCCAGTGAGCAAGGTCAGTTTTCTCAGGCTGCAACCTCTTTCACAGCTGAGTTATGTTGGCAGATGGCCCTGGGCAGAACCATTTGTAACAGAGCTCCTCAAGTTAAGGCCTTTGTCCAAAGTCTATTAAAGTCAGTGTGAAAGTTTTCACTGATGTCTACAGATTTGGTGTTGGGATCTCAATGGGGAGTTTTTCTTTAAAAGCATATTTTTATAGATGCTTAAACGGGATGAAGCCTGTGGTACTAGGCCAGCACTTGAATTTTTAAATCAGCTAAAAATTATTTGACATTTAACTTAAAAAGTGGGGCAAAAATTATTAGTTCTCTAATAGCTGTGTTAACATTAGATGTTTGATCTGAAGCTCATTGACATTAGCATGACTTTATGTTAAATAATGAGTTTCTGATTGGGAGTTAGGTGTATTTAAGCATAACTAAAATGGAAGTAAACGACAAAAGGAAGGGAGGAAAGAATTAATCTCATCTTCTATTATTTATAACAGTTGGGGGGGTTAAGAAAAATCAGCATAGCAAGTGCAAATAGGAATATAGATTCAGCTAAAAAAAAATATGAAACTATTCCTTTTTGTTGTTTGCTTTTTATATTTCTGTAAGAAATACGTTTTGTAGATTCGAAGTATAAGGAGCAAAACTAATGCTATGGAGGTGGGATATTGCTACAAGTATTGTAAGCTTGCACCAGCTTTTTATAAATAACTGGTGAAACAGGTTACTATGTGTTGTGAATGTGAAGGCAGACAGCGGAGGTGGTGCATAATTTGTCAGTCTTTGTGGTCGATGGGAGTTGCAGCACGATAAGACCACAATGGCCTGGAAAGTAACTCACAGCTCTGACACTGGTTAATATGCCTCTCCTTTTCCAAAACAGGTTGAGATGCAATAATCTTGATTTGAATAGAAACACAGGAAAGGAACTGTTGCAACGAAGGAATATATAGTTGCATACTTGACTTTATTGCAACCTAGGGTATAAAAGAGTGTGTCAAGGAATTGCATAGAACAGCTCGGTTTCTGCTGTAATGTATCACTCTATCGTTAACCTTTCAATACCTTATAAGAAAACCTTTTTGAAGGAGATCAAAGTAGGTGCATCTTGGATTCTCTCGTGTCATATTGTGAGTATCAGCTGTGAAATCTCACGAGTCACCTCAGATGTTACTGTTATCTGCTGCTTGGTACTGGCATTGCTGATTCACACCTACTGTTTCTGTCTTTTTATTTCTGCACTGTTTCTGGTGCTTTTCTTGGGCCTTCTGTGTGCAAATGGTGTAGTATCATTCCAATTCCTTGACAATCCAAATGTAAAATTGTGAAAACCAGCATTACTGTTCAATGCACAAGCTGTTGAACAGAGCATTGATATATGTAGCCTTAAGCTGGTCTAAGATATTAATTTATAATTAAATATTTTATTTTGTTTTATTTGTAAGAAGTGTTGCCTGTAGTGAATTGTGGATAGATGCAAGCTTTGGATAACCGGAAGCATTTGTAACAGCATTAATCTCAAACAGTTCTACCCTACTATTGTATTAGCTTCCCAAGACAACATCTGCTCTGGACTGTACAATTTGAGACCCAAACATTTAACAGGACAGACTGAAAATGCATTCATATTAAATTTTGTGTATATGTAAAGATCTATCTATACCATGTCCACAAGAATTTGCACTGTTTTACTTTCCTGTTCATTCTGCTTAAGAGTAAAATAAGTTACTGCTTCAAATTCGTGTTAGTATTTTAATGAAATAACTGGATGAAATAGTGCAAGTGTCACTTTCTTATAAAAGGAGAGCATGTCAGCTTTATACAGATGGGTAAGTGGAGACAACATTCAATGTCCAACACTGACATATACTGAAGTACTGTGCAGCTGGCATGTATTCCATTCTAGTTCATTCGGGAAAAGCATTTACTGTTCTTTTACCCTTGTGTCATCTCTGCTCTACATGAGCTTGTAAGAAATGTGTTGTTGTCTAAACATGTAAAACTATCTCACTGTGCAAGTTGGAGACACTTCAGGGCTTCTACTGCGGGGTGAACTTCTCATTAGCCTTTTCTTACCATATGACAAGACCCAGACCTTCTTAATATTGCATGCAGCATTAGAACAACAAAAGTCCATCTATTCCTCAGTCTTTAACAGGGCCAGCTTTTAGGATTATGTACTTACTGTAAGAATCAGTAAAAGCTAAATATTTTGTCATGAACCTAGATGAAATTAAGCAGGTTTTCCTCATTTTATCACTTTGTTAACATAATTCTAAACTTGGAACTTTGTTAGTGAACTGGTCATGGTATTTAAATTAAGCAAGAAATAAATCAGGGTGTTGTCTATTCAGATTGTGAAAATTTTTGCAGCATGTAGTATAACATCTCACGATAATATATCAAGACTTTGTTTTAGGGCTGAGTGACCAGAGAGCTGAGGAAAAGCATTTTGAAAAGACAGCATAGGCAGACAAGACTCTTAATTCATGTAGAAGAGTGAATTACTGTCATGTCAAAAAATAAATGTAAATAGTTTAAGATACGTAAATTTACTTTTAATTAGCATCACAAACTGCTGATATGACAAAAAGTGGAATAGATGGTCAAGTGATGAGTGTACAATGCGGTTCTTATGGTAAGAGCTGAGATTCCAGGTGTGCAGTAGGACTACCAAATGTAGTGCTTAACAGCACTTTGAATGAAGAGTTTTTTACAGTGGAAAAAGCTGAAAGAAATGTAACTTCTGTATCATATGTTGACTGTGGAACCATTATTTAGAAAGCACTAGGGCTTTGTCAAGGCTATCCTCCACCTAACTCCTTGTATTTCTTGGCAAGCTCTTGTAAAAGTCTTGAGGCAGTTTTAGAAGTTTAGGACTCAAAATGAGGCATTTATTTGTCTTACTTTTAAATTATTCTGTATGTGAACAACTAGAAGCTTTTCTCCAGCATTTGCAGTTTTGGAATCTTATATAAAATGGAATCTGATTATACCTACCAAATACTTCAAGAATCATTATAGAACTGGGGTGTAACAATGCTGATATCTGTCTTTTTCCAATGTCCAATTACAGAAATCCTAGATGCAGTGAAAAATACTGGAAGCGTGTATAGTGTAGCCAAAAGGAAGGGCTGCATAAGGACTTATGCTTTTGTTGGCCATCCTCCTAATTTGCCAGACGTGGGCTAGTGATGTTGTATGAACAGCTCAGGTGTGATTTTGAATAATATGGTTTTTCATAATCTATTGTGAAATAGATTTAGAGTATTTCTTGTCAGGGTTTGGGTTGATCACCAATCCATTGTTCTGGGTCACTTAATAGGAAATATAGTACATTCTGGAGGCTATGCATGTTCAAGTGTGAATGCCTATACAAAATGGATAGGAGATACTGGTAAGTCAAAAATAGAATTTAAACTGCATAGAGTAGGTATTGTGTTTTCCTTTTAATAGTTGCATATTATCCTACGAAACTCAAACTACTTCATCCAGGGAAAAGAATAATAGTTCTAAGAGCAAACCTCAAAAGAGCTTCTAGAAACCAAAACTTTATTATAGATCAAGCTCTCTGCAGAAACACAAAAGGTAAAGTTTTTGTGCCCTGGTCCTAAGAACACTTAAGCATATTTCAGCTCTTCTATGTAATCCCTTTGAATGTCACTCCGAAATTGCTGAATTGGAATATAGCTTTTTAGGCTACTAGATCCCTCTTTTCAAGAGGATTAGAACTTGCATATGTCCGAGGTTGGTAACTGTGGTTTTCACGCAGATTATCCTTCATGTTTTGGTTGCATTGCTACTGAATGTGCTAGATAATTTTGAGTTCTAAGTATCTTGTTGCATTTATTACAAATAAAGCTCTCCTGCTAGCTATCTTGCAGGTATTTTTAACTTTCCTATCAATGCTTTTCAGAATAAATTTTCAGAAAGAAACACAACAAAGTCCTCTGTGACAATCCCTCAGACAATTTGTGGAAGTAATTAAAGCAAACAAAGCATACCCACTAAGTAACAAGCTAGAGCACAATAAAATGTGGGAAATTGAGAGCTGCTTCTGCAGAATGGTTTGCAGTTCTTGTGCTTGTACCTTTCTCACTGCTCTCCTGGGTAAGAAGCGTGAATTGAATTGTGTGTGTACACATACCTTACTGGATGTTTTACTACAAGATAGTTTCTGCTTTCTTACAAAGAACAGTTTTGTGTTTCTGTCCACACTACTATCTCTGTTTCCAGCCATTATTGTGTCTTGTTTTCTCAGTCTTACTCTTTCCAATTACCAGGCTCCTACCACTCCTACTATTCAGTCCCTTTAGGGCTGTAGTGAGTCCTGGTAGGGTTACATGAAGAAACAAATCCTTTTTTGTGTTAGCAGGGGTAGAAACTGACAGTACACACCACCCAGCCTCAGTGCAGTGTTCCTGTTGAAGAAACCTCTCTCAAATAGACTGACATATAACTGACAGAAAAAGCTTTATCTTCCCTTTCACAAGAACCTTTAAAGCTCTCTTTTTAAATAAAAGCTTATCTGCTAATTGGTTTGACCCAGATTCACCTGTTCATTAAAGTTCATCACTTCACCCAGTCTGATGATGGCTGGAATGTAGTGGTAACTCTCACTTGAGTGTGAATGAGGTTCTGGTTTTTACTCCTGGGCAACATGCTGTTACATTTATTGCGAAACCCCTACAATACCTTTAATGAAGAGATTTATTTGTTTAATCCTCATAAACCAAACAGTACCTTTATTTGACATTTAAGGGCAAATCAAGGATATTGAAGTATCACTGAAGATATTAATAAAAAAAGGAAAACAGCTGTGCTTGATAATCCATTTCAAGATCTGTAGAAAGGATTGATAATTATCCTGGCATTAGAATAGCTTGATTTCTACAGCTTTGCATCTCTTAATTTTATGTTACTTTTGCATCTATGACTTTCGAGGTATTATTTTTAGGTTAATTTTTTACAAGATTTCAAAGTCTCATACTTGATGACAAGTCTAAATGGGGTTGCAGTTCCCAAGGGGAGACTTGTTAGAAAAGAACTTATGTGGTATTATCTTAACTAGAATATTTGCCTCATCTGCATCTTGCAAAAACCTCCAGAGCCTGCCATGCACAAGCCTCACTCTTAGCAAGTCATGGAGAATGATGCATGACAGAATTAAGCCTCTGATGTTGGATCTTCTCAAAAGAAGAGAAAATATGACAGTAGATCAACAAAGTCAGTAAACCCGCAAGAGCGCACCTTAGATACGATGAAAGGTCAGTGTCTTGCAACACTGGATTGTGACATTGGTGTGTATGCATGTGTGAGGGTGGACAGGCTTGCAAAATGGAATCAAAATGAAACATGGGTTAAGTGGTCTGGAAATAAAACCCCAAACTTTTTCTTGTCCATTGTCCTGTAGAAGTTCAGCTCTGTAGAGAAAGTAGATACCTATCTCATGCAGGATAAATAGCGATGTTCACCTTATCTTACCCTAGTCAGAATTGGAGACTAGCAGAACTGAAGACTTATTTGTGTGCAAATAAAAAAAGCCAAAACAGCCTGCACCATCAAAGTTTTGACAAGTCTGGAGGAAATTGGTAGAGATTCAGATGATGAGACTGATAGTTTTATACAGCTTTTCAGATTTAAGTTCATCTTGTTTGACCTTTGGTAAGCCTAAAAGTTCTCAAGGCCCCAGCTACTGTTCTTTAGCACCCACAGCTTTCCAACTGCTCTGAAATATTTTTGGCCTTTTCATTCTTTACCCTGTATTACATGTACTGGGAATGGTCAATCTAGAAAACTGATAAATGAAGCAAGCCCTTCCCTGACAATTCTGCAAATTACTCCGGAAAACCTTGTCCATTAGAAGTCAGTCCTAGCAGTTAACCATGTTGGGAACCAATTGTGCAAGGTGGTACAGAAACAGAGCACGACCAGCCCTACAAAGTTTTATAGAAAAGCTTATTTCTTCATCTGTTTATGTTAAGTAGCAAATAAAATTATTCATCAACACAGCTGTGTAAATCCAGCTATCAGGGCAGTAATGCTCTTTAATGCATGCCATATACTCAATTCTTGTAAGAAAGTGAAATTACTAATGAAACAGCAGCAGCTTTCCAGATCCTAATGTCATTTATATCCTTTATGATATCTCTCCATTATGTCAACTGCTGCCAGGGCTGATCTAAGGAACGCAAATTTCCCATAAACGTGATTATTCAGGAATCTGGAGGCAACTGGTCACTGAAAAGATTCCTCTTGATTCTTCCACACTTGTATATTCATTCTTTTTGTGTTTTGGGAATGAGATGTACTCCAAGGATGTACTTAACCCCAAAGCAGGTGAAAGGCTGGGCAAGGGACCTTTCCTAGCCTTGTAGCTAGGAACATATGGTCACAAGCTTGTTCTGTGCAAAGATGTGAATGAGAACTTCAGATAGACTCCCATGGCCCTCCTCTAACAGTGAATGTAGTTCAGGCAGAGGAACCACCCAAAGCACATGATTTGGTGTGATATATGTTACTGGGTGCTGAGCGACTAAAATGAGGAAGAAGTCATCTGACTTCCCTATCGGAGCAGGACAATGAACTGTTTTCCCAGCAAAAAGTAAAAGGACTAGAAACACACTGAGGAACCAAAACAGAGGAATGTCAGACATGCCCTAATGTTAAGAGACTGCACTGAAGCTGTGTCTGCAGTGCTGGTGGAGCTCGCTGCAGCACTGAGGGATCAGTAACCTGCAGGGTGGCTGTTGTGATGTGGAAGGAGCTATGTTTTGCCCAATTCCCTGTACAGCTCTAGTATGTTCTGGGACTTTTTTGCTTGGTGAAGGAGCTAGTCTTGAATGTTCCTATAGTTCCTCTCTTGCCAGATAAAGTCAGGAAAGAGAAGAGCCTTGGGATCCTTCCAGGCGTGAGTGCTGGTGTCTTTACAAGCCACTTACTGAGGTGAGATCTTTTGCAAATCACTTTAACGTGATTTCCCCCACTAGCTTTAAATTCAAAACGAGACGTTCTCAGATCGATCTAAGAGTATGCCGAAGTGCCCGAGGGTTTGCGCGGCGGCGGCTGGGCGCCCGGAGGGGCTCTCTGCTGCCATCTCTTGGCGCGCTGGCGGAAGAGCGAGCCTGTAAAGTGCTCCTCCTTGAACGTCCGGATTGATACGCAAGTGAATCTTAGGAAGCCTTGAGAATCTTAACGAATTGGTAGTAGGGATACTGAATTACTGCTATCCTTACTTAGAGACAATAACCAACAAAGCTGCTTGAATGTGGCTGAACCAAAAAGGGAACTTAGGCTATTTTCCAGTGTCCTCTCAAGTTACCCTGCTCAAATGCTGCTGGAAGTGTAATTTCCACCCATCCTTGTAGCTGTAGCTATATGTAATAGCACAAGGAGTTGCTGTAGTGGGAAATAGGGCAGAATCTGCAGCATTTCGACAGCCAAAGGACTTTTCCAAGTATATTGCAAGAATATAGCAGGATTATATAAACATAGAATATAAATATTTTGTTATCATATTTAACCAGATTACCCAGTAATATCCAAAGTGTAATTTGTATTTATTTACACTTGCATACTGAACTAGCAGCAGAGGCTTGCAGCATTACTGTAGGTACTGAAGGAGGATATTATTTTTCCTGTGTTATTGGGAAAGAAGCCAGTATCACTTCCCTCCGCTCAGTAGAGTTCCCAGAGATTAATCCTCTGTACTGCTAACATTGACCAAATTGGTTGTATTCAGGGAAGGTGTTTGTGTTCCAATGTCATGAGGAAAACTTTTTTATCATCCAACTGTTCGGCAAAGCAGAGGCAGGCAGCTGAAGAGAAGTGGAAAACAGAAAAGCAGCAGCAAAAGATTGCTGTGAGTAAGAGGTTAACAGCAAGGAATGAGGAATGTCAAACAGCGTGAGAACCATGAAGTAAAATGAGTGTGGGTGTCCAGCAGCAGTGGAACAAGAAGCAGATAGGGACAGAGAGACTACCCAAAAAGATAAGCTTGCCCCGGTTCTTTTTCTTTTCACCTGGAGTGGTTGAAGGATTAGGTTGACTTTTAGTCTGTTTGTTAAAAGAAGCTACAGTTCTTGTTTCCTGGCTGAAGTTTACATCAAAAGTAGGAAAGCTCAGAGTGAGCAGCACTAGTACAAAGGACCTACAACAGCAACATTTAGCCTTTTAGCATGGCATGTAGGATATTTTCTCAATATAGGCAACTTCTAGTCAGCTATCTTTGGTTAGGTATTTGGGAGTTCTATCCTAGCATAGCCTAGCTGTGAGAGTGAGTTCATTGTACCCATAAAAAGCATACTTGTGAATTTTACTGTACTTGAACATGTATTTTGCTTCCTGTGTGCAATGACTCTGTGACACTTGTCACTGAATGGGTTCTGGGCATACGCATGATTTGGTAAGCATAACTAAATATTCTTTGTAAATTTAGTGATGTGTTTTGTGATGTGATAGTTTAAAATCTCAATTACAGTGAACAATAGTTCCAAAGTGCTCTAAATTCCTTCTGTTATGACTTACGCTCTTAGCACTAAACTTGAGACGTGGAAATCATAGGAGCTGAAATAGCTACAATGCAATGCAGGAATGGGAAAACAGTTGGGGAAGTGGCAAATGGACTCTTCAGAATTAAAACATGTTTCTTGCGTGTTCCTCTGTTAAGGGAGAAGAGAGAAGCTGAAATAGCAGAAGTTCTTTCCAGTATGTTGGTTCTCAGTGCATTTTTGTAAACTGGAAATCTCTTTAACCTTAGGGATGGATTAGTTCAGCAGTCTAGTCCTTGTCCAGTGCAGGAGACAGCATTGACTCTGTTCTTTGCAGGTCTTTCAGCATGGAAGCTGCTACAGGATGGTATGTCTGGACCTTGCTTGAGGATACTTGCATTGTAAATTTATCAGTAAACAAAATGGTAACTCAGCCTAAACTAGTAAATAAAGGTAATGAATAGAATAGAATAGAATCATTAAGCTTGAATGACTGAGACCTTGTGAAAGATGATGTAATCTGGAATGGCTGTTGTATGTGTTTAATAATACAGAGCTTATCAAACCTAAATGGAACAGGCTGCCCTAGGGAAGTGGTTGAGTCACCATCCCTGGAGGTATTTAAAAGATGTGTAGACCAATCAGACATACGGTTTAGTGGCGGATATGGCAATGTTAGGTTTACAGTTGGGCTTCATAGTCCAAAGGTCTTTTCCAACCTAAATGATTATATGATTCTATTCAACAGCAATTGAACAGTTTTAAATTAGTAAAGTTACACTAAAATTTTCAGAATAAAATAGGACAGAGAATTTTGCATCTGGGAGAGGCTCATCTAACCTTAATGGTGTACAAAGAATACAGAGAAATACCCTGGCCACACTTCGAGATTAGTTTCAGCTTTCCCAAAATCATCGTATTTTGTCAAGGCAAGAAGAAAGAAAATTCAGTAGCGTGGGAATTGAATGGCATTAATATTTACTCAGTTTTTTTCTTGATGTACTTCATTGCTGAGGACAGAGTTGGGCTTTTTGATGTCTCATGGGAACCTAGCTTTGCATCTGAAGTTCAAGCAAATTTTGCCCAGTTAGTAATGAAGTTTAAAACTAAGATTTGTAGGCATATCACTTGGAGATGCTATTAGAAACTGTTGTACCAGTGAATCTTCCAAATACGTTACAGTATTTTCTTGCTTAGTAAAGCTTACAGTGCTAACTGGATAATATTCCTATTAGACTTAACTGCATTTTGTATGTGTTTTCTGATCATTGCCACTGGGAGGTTTTAGTTCTGAAGACAGGCTGAATAATCTAGTTTATTCAAGCACTGAACTTGGGGGTCTGTTAGTCACTGGATTTTAATGAATCATCCCCAGGAGGAGGTATCCATAGGATGTGCTACTCCAGTGGGCTGCACTGCCTCACAGAAGTTTAAATGGAGATGTGATTAGTACAGTAAGGTTTGCTGACGATAAGGTTTGATGATCAAGTGCTACTAGTTGCATTCATTCCCTTTTGACCTTCTTCCTCAATCTTTGCGACATTGACTTTAATCCAAAGTTTTATTTGTAGCAAACCTTAGCCTGTATATGGAAAATGCAACATTTTTTCCCCTCTATTAGCTGTGATTTTCTCTGTCTTTACTTTCTTTTTTCTTCCCATTTCTTTTTGGTGCCTTTTCTGTCTTGTTGGCACATTAAATTCCTCCAGTGACTTAATGAAGGGATGCTATTTCACTAGGGCAACGAAACATCCCTGCCAGGACACCACTAACTGGCATGCTGTAAGTCAGCCAGCCTTTCAAGCTCCAGGCAGATATTTTCAAAACCATGTGGAAATTTGTTTCCAAACAAGAGGCATAATGTTGGTGGAAACGTAGTAGTAGGTACAATTTAATATCTCAGACCTTCAGCTCAGCTAAGAGTCAGTGGCTGCAGTAATGGACTTAGAAATGTAAATGAGATTCATGATGATTTATTGATTGAAGAAGTGAAATAAAGGAAAGACTGGCAAGAGCCTCAGGAAACACTCTGATGTGAAGTATAAAGTGGGCACAGATAGAAGCATATTTTCATTGTCTTGGAGGGGGAAGCCTCCCCTGACAAGTCTTCAGCCATTCTTTACTGGGAGCAAGTAAAAAATTTTACCAGAACGTATTGTGCCACTTGATTTCAGTAAAGTGATTTTTTTTCTGCAGTTTTCATCCAATACTGCATCTGCTCACTCTCAGCATGAGGAGTTCACTTCAAGTGGGGCACAAACCTTCAGTCAACATATTTCCGGTTTACCAGAAAGTGTTGCACAAATTAAGGTAAATTGCCACCTTGCTGAAAAAAAAGAGTTTTCTGCCTGATTTGCCTTACCGGAGCAAGAAGCAGAGTTGTGCTGCACTCCTGGTCCTAGCTGTCCAAGCTGGCACCTGCTTCCTTTATTAGTATCCTGGGAGTGCCTTGTCTTCAGATCAAGGTTCCTTTATAAATCTGTGGTTTTCTCTTTTTCTCCTAGCAGAGGTGGAATCTGGTAACACTACTCTTGATGGAACACCAGTTAAACTTGCTATGTTTTGCATTAGAGCACGGACACGAAAGGGTTAGTGTAGCAGCTGAAGCTGTAACTACCTCTTGGTAACAGTATTTCACAGTCTTTAGGAAGGGAGAGCTTTCCTCACCTGGGAGCTAACCAGGGCGGTGGAACCATTCAGGTCTGGAGAGAAAACAAAATGAGCAGGCTTTAGGGCCAAGAAATCTTGCTTTTCCCAAAGCTTACCCTCCTCCCCCCCACCCCCCAAAGCAGGGCTGTCAGAAAATGATTGGTTTGGCCAACAGCTACTTTAGCCTTGCTGGCAACAGGGTTCTATCTCCATTTATGATATTCTGTGATTCCAGTGAGGGTAAAAGTGCCTGCCAAGGCCAGAACCCAGGATGGGTAGAATATACATGACCATGTCCTTATTTTGGGCCTTTAAATAATAGTGTGTTACCTCAATGGAGGATTTAATTAACTCAGCAGGGAATGGTTTGGAGCCTGAACTGAGCAAGAGGGAAACTGAGGCAGAAGCACTGGCAGACTGCACTGCTGGAGAAAGAAATCAAGGAATACCTGATTTTCCTTCCATAGACTGTTACTGTTTCCACTCTTGAATACACAAAAGGGATCACTGAAAATCGGTCCTTTTGGAGCAGCATAGCTCAAAGCCCCTTTTTCTCCATTCTGTTAAATTAATGCTTGAGGAAATGCTTATGGTGACTTGCTGCCTCCCTTCTCTCAAGAAGCTCAACTGCAGGAAACTACTCCCTTGCTTAATGAGGCAGGGGTAAATGCAGAAATGCCAAGCAGGATTATGAACCCTGGCTATATAAAAATACAGTTTGGAAGAGATAAAGTAAAGGTATAGAAAAGGTCTGAAGAAAGAAAAACCAAACAACTTTTCCCCATGTTACTGGTTCCTATGTGGTGTTCTCATCTCTCTACACCCAGCATTTGGTGTCTCTGTTGTTTTGTGGAGCTGTTATAAATGCACTGTTTGTTTTGCTTTGCTTTTGCAAGGTTTCCAACATCCCCCTGCCCCACAACAGATGCAGTATCTTCTCCAGAAGAGCTCTCTATACTTGCTGTGAAATCTTGCTCTAGTCTAGTGAAAGGAACAGGATGTTTCTCCGAGTATTTTACAGATCTCTGTCTTTTTCAAACTCTTAAACACTTGGTTTGGAATGCATTTTCCCCACATCTTTATGGAAATTCAGCATACCCCTGTGATGGCATGAAAGACCTACTTATTTCTCTGCTGAGTAGAGTGCTAAAGTGCATAACTCCAGCAGAACTTATGGCAATATGTCAGAAACAGCAAGAGCTGAGATGATGTTGCTCTTGGTGAACAAGAACAGAGCCTTCACACAACCTCTGCACTCTCTGCAACTATTGACCAGGGCTACGAGGTCCCTTTTCCATTTTGAAAGGATTTGGTTGGAACAACTGTCCCCACCTTTGATTAGCTGACAAGGGTGGAGCAGAGCGCCATGCAGGAGATAATGCAAGACTGTAAGTCAAGCTTGTCAAGGAGAATCTGTGTGTCATGAATATAGCACGACTGTAAAGATAGCCTTCCGTCTCCTCCTTGCTTACTTCACCTCATTCCTTTTCTCATTTATTTTTCTTCTCCATCTGGTCTTACTGAAGCAATAAGAAGGGTGAGTGCAAGCCTCAGCATCCTTAGTGGACTTTTGAAGTAAGCACCTCCTAAAGGGATTGCTGCTTTGGAGTGCTGCAACACCAATAGTATCGGTGAAGCTACACTAACACATGCTAGGAGATAATTCAGCTTGGTCATTTCCCTAGTAGGGAAACAAGGAACAAGGAAATATACAGTAGTTTGGTTTCCCTTGACTTCACAGACATTGTACCAGGTATGAAGACTGGATTGGCTCTCACTATACATACTGTCATATGGATTCAATACTAATGCACTTCTTCCCTCTCCTCAGTAGTGGGATAACACATTTGCAGGCGTGGCATGTTGAGTTAATAAGAATCTTTTCAAATTCCTGTAAAGAAAAAAAAACACTCTTGTAAACTTATCACCACACTCTAAGGTCACTTCTATGTGAACTGAATGGCATCCATTCCTAAGAAATTCAGATGCTGGGTTACAGACAGGTCAGCGCACAAGGCGGATGGTGCTGTCATGATATTTGCACTGCAGATGAGGCTGCCAGCGGTTGCAAATCTGAAGAGTTTCTAAATTTACTGTGAAATACTCTAAAAGCCATCATCTCTAAGATGTTTTTTCATTGCTAATTACAACATTCCCTTGTGCAAGGTCCCCTTCAGCCTCTGGGACCTGGCATTGCAAGCCAGTGAGCGGGGCTGGGCTAGTCCTTCCTTTGTGGTCTTTGCTGGGAGTTAAAGTCCCATGGAGAAGGTAGTGGATACTCTTTAGCTTTTGACCACTAAAGCCATTAGCCTGGATGAAGGGTTTGTTTTTGTTGTTTAACTGCCAAATGTGGTAGCCAAGAGAAGTCAAAGGACGCTAAGTTTGGGAATCTCTTTAACCACACATCCATCATCGGTCTTTTTAATTGGATTATTGTTTTTTCATAGAAAAGCCTCTCATAAATCACCTACTTCTTCCATTCAGTAGTAGTTTCACTTTTGCATTGCAGCAGAATGAGACTGGCTGGCAGAAAAACTACTCTTTGTAGAGGTGGAAAGGATGATTTTGCATAGGAATAATGTGTGGGCTATAGTGTGGTCACTACTTCGCTGCTAAATTTGCTAGCTGTAAAGATTCTGCTTGCAGTGGAAGGATTTTCTGTCACCAGACCTCTCAAATATATTCATTGCCATGGTGGAGAGACCTGCCCTGTACTTTCAGTTATTTGAAAATGAAAGGGCTATATTGCAAGTGCAGAGGGTACCTTCTAGCACAGCCTCTTCCAATTTTATATTCTTTGGGCAGCACAACATCCAAGAGTGCTGTAGCATTTTCATTTCCCTCCACCTTCAAGATTTTGTAAAGAATGCATAGTAGGTGAGAGATCAGGCTGACTGGTCCTACTCAGTGTGTAGCATTTCAGGTTAAGGAGAGAGACATGCATGTATATGTGCTGAATGAGATTTGGTAAGTTGTGGTGGAATGCACGTGCATATTTGAGGTTTTACAGGTCTCATCTTGAGCATCTTTTTTGCTAGTCTGAGGCTACATTCAGAATTGTCAGGTGAAGGGGCAGTTTAGGTGTTTGAGATACTGTCCAGATTACATTCTCAGAGCAAAATGTAGACTTTAAAAGCAAGTTGTGTTGTGCTTTACTTCCTTTTCACCACCGGGAGGAGCTGGTAGGGCAGGCTCCCTAAATGCCCCAGGTGCCTTTACTCCAGACTTAATTAGTGCAAGTAGAAGCAGAGATGCCTGTGAAACGTGCTGGGGTAGTTGTGTGTGTTCAGGACAAAGAGCAGTTCTCTGCGTGTACACTTCCCACTCGCACTGCTGTCTTGGTACAGAGAGAGCAGATATTGCTTTCAGCTCAAGGTCATACATTTAAATAGCATATTGCATTGGACTTGGTGCAGTAGAACAGCCAGAAACCAATCTACACAGAGTGATTTGTAAATATCAGAGACATGTCAAAGCCATCCAAAAGCAAATTCTGCCTTCAGCTAAGAGGGAGATGTATGAACAGGCCTCCAGGGTGTTCAGATGCTTCAGGCAGTCTTCCTGCTTCAGCTAGCAGACCCCATCACTCACTCTACACAGCATGACCAAAAAGTACTGGTCTTGAGTGGTCAAGAGAGCTGGGGAGAAGGAAGTCGGAATTTTTAGACATTTTCCACATGGCTCCATTTTTGCATGTTTCTGAGCTAAGATAAGCGTAGTGAAGAGTTTGAGAACACAAATTTAAAAAAACAAAAACAATGTTAGAAGGGTATGATAAATGCAGACTCTTCTCTCTCAACACAGTAACTGACAATAATGATGGGCATGTCTGTGGCAGTATTAAATGAGTCCAGTGATTCTTTCTAGCTTGCTTTGTAAGTAAGCAGAATTAGTTTCTGTGCAATATGAATAAAATACTTGCATAGTATCTTTGATTCCTAGCTCAGAGCACAGATGCCACATTGTGTGGACCCTTACAAGGTCACTTTGAGGAAGCCAGTCTTCAAAAAAGCTGTCTGAGGATGGAGTAATCAGCTGTACCATACAGCGGTGTACCATGGAACAGGCAAAGGAAGATGGATATCTTAAGCTGTAGGAAGGAAAATGGGAGTACCAAGTGCATCTCCCTGAGCTAGAATTTGCTGATGATATTATAGCATCTTTTGGTTACTGTAGTTCAATAACCACAAATGGTCACAGTGCTTCATAACAGGGAGAAATCACAGGTCCATTACTGAATGAAGAGAGGAAGGGCGTTGTACCAAAATACCAATACCACTCCTGTAGGCTTCATCAGGCTCTTGAGCATTTTGCTGTTGTCCATGGCTATTTGCCCTCAAGATTTTCAGACTGCACAGAGTAGCTACTCTCTGGGTAACAGCTATAGTAAGCAGATTTATTAAAGATTTATTAACCTATGCTACAATTTTAAAAGGCTAGAGCAGTTTATGAACTTCCACCTTTACTTAGATACTGAGAGAACAGTTGCAGAAGTCAATTTAAAGAGATCACATAAGCCTAGCAATTAGGGTGTTTTAAATGTATTGTGTCATGTATGGTCAGCTAATGGAGTGACGTGATTTGGTGGGCACCACTTGGGCTCTACAGCAAAACAAGAGCTATTTGAGTGATGAAAGAGCACATGAGCTACTTGAGTGATGAAAGAGCTTGTAAGCAATTTGAATATTTTCCCTCTCAGGTGCTGGATTTGGGACTTCCAGCTAATCACTTACACTGCAGAGCACCTGAAGTCCCTGAAAGTCTTTAAGATAAGGAGAAGGGGAAGAACAGGTAGCTAGGAAATATTTATTTTCTTGGCTCCTTAGACACTGCCTGCTGCCAATTTTCGGTGCTTGGTACACACAAAGCTACAAAGCTATTTGTCTCTTAATGCTAAATCCCATACTGGGATTCACAGATGCTTCTTCCATGTGTCTGTAGGGATCAGGCAGATGTACAGAAATGCCATCAAAGAACCTATGTGCTTTGGAGGGAAAGAGAATGGGGGACCAAATGCTTAATGTTGGTATTCTGCATTCAGCTATGGAAGGTAATCCCAGTATTAGCACAGGAGTAGCTCTGCATATGTAGTTCAGTGGTCTACCTAACCCAGAAAGCCTAAAAACCCAGCAGTGAGGCAATGTCATGGATGAAAAAACACTGAAGAGTTTAATAGCCCAGATCTTTGCCACAAGAAAGCAAGTAGTGCTCCATAAAGGCTGTCACTTGGAGGTTCAAGGCTGCAGAACTAGGCTAAGATAATTTATTCCACATGTATACCTAATTTTTGCAATCTGGTGCCTTATAGCAGCCTTTTGAGGTAAAGCTCATACCACATCTCATGAAACTGAACCCTTTGGCAAGACAAAGGTGTTTTCTCAAGAATAACATATGCACAGTTGCAAATATCATCCAGGAATTTCTCAGCATCTGTAGTTTTAGATTTTACTGTCCTGGTGAGGATTTGGGATAATGACTTTCAGTCAGCTATTTGCACTAGCTGCTGTGTTTTCTATTTTGGTTTTGCTGTTAATTTCGTTTTCCGTAAGAGTTGTATATTTTGTTGCTACGCACATGAGATTTGAGCATGTAGTATAGATTAACAGTCAGCAGTCAAGACTTACTTGAATGCTCACAAAGTGAAAGGAGATGTAGATAAAATAAAACAAGCATGAGTTTCTAGATATATTGAGAATTCCCTTGTAAATGCTTCAGATTTGAATTTCTCTCTAAGGATTGTTCATAAATAGAACTTAAGAAACAAGCTGAATTTAGCAAAATTACAGGACGCATCTCACACAAACACTTGAAAGCAGAGACGTAAGCTGAACTTATGCCTCCTGCTCTTATTTCACATGCTTACAAAATTATTATCACTTCTTTATTCTGCTGTTGCTCTTACATCTCCAATAAATATCCAAAGTAGTAATACTGTTTTTGTTTCAACCTGGAAATCTAACAGAAACTGTTTAATATTGATTATGTGCTTTTATGCCAATACATTAGAGCATCACAAGTTCCACATGTTCAGTGAAGTCTTTACTGCAGAGGTTGTAGTTGCTGTTAAGCCTCTCAAGCCTTTCCAGAAGTGGCTGAAGGTATACAGTAGCAAACTTAGCACGTTAAAATGTTTAGTGTGTTCACCTCAGACTACATTTTCAGTTCTGGTTAAAATCCTTTCAACAAACACTACCTCTTGCGTTCTGGAAACCAGGATGAGAAGAGCATAGTATGACCAAGGAACAGATCCCAAATACATGTAACACCGTTCTCAGAGGTGAACCAAAATGAAAAAAAAAATATTTAAGCTCAGAAATAATTAAAGCTTTAGTTTGCATCTAACCAGCATTTAAAAAGTATCCTAGAAGTTTTTTTATTCTGCTTTGCCTTTTGCCATTTCAGTGACATTTTTGCAAAAAATAAATCCTAGTACTAGAACCACACTGTAATGCAGCAAGACCTGCACCATAATTATCTGAGTTTGAAAAATGGTGTCTGCCTGCCTGAGCTCCCCTCAGACAAATAACAGTTAAGGTAGCAAGATTCTCCTATTTTGTCCCTATACTTTTATGTCTAAATATTCACAACCACCACCCAAATAGAGTGCCTGCCATGAAATTGAGGGACAACAAACCCCATGACAGTGGAGGTATACTTCCATGTAAGTTTAAAATCATTCAAGCAAACTTATTAGTTAGAAAGGAAGGAATCTGTCATTTGTGGGCTTTCAGTTTGGACAACCTAAAAGGCCAAGAGAAGTTTTTCATGCCAAGGTTCTGTGTCAGCACTTCCTGATTATGTTGATTGGGGTTTTAGGTTACATACACACTTTAGGTCTAGGTTAGAAGAGGATGAGCAATTTTTTTTTGTGTCTACTTGCTATTCTCTTTGGTGGACAGAGGAATGAAATGTCTTTAATTGGAGAATACTTTATTTATGGAATACACATTGCTGTACTACCGCTATCCTTAAGTAATAATTCATTCCAAGACTGTGTTTTCTTTCAGTCAAAATAGCTTCCATCTTTCTCCATGATCAGTGGAAAATTTAAATTTTCAAGGTAATGGTCTAATCCACTGAAATCACAAAAATATTACTGTTTCCTGTCTCTCCTTTTCCCTGCAGTGCTCCTTCTCCTTTTCTGTGAGCTACCATCCTAAGTCATTTGCAACTGCCAGGAATGCTGCTTTTTCTCAGCCATGTTCTTTCCCTTTTTCAGGGCTGCATGCCCTGTGGGAATGGAAGAAGCACTGGTCCAAAGAATACTTGCCAGTGGTGGTTTGGAGTACTGTAACTTCAAGAAATCTTGGCCTCTAATCTCCAAATACTCTTGATCATATTTTGAATTCAACGCTGTTGCACTTTTCTTCTACATGAGAAAAGCACTGATAAAGAAAATTTTGTAGTGTGACTGAACTTTGTTCTATTGAGTGACCCTTAGTAGCGATCAATAATGTGGTTTGGACATAATAGATTTAAAAAAAAAAAATTAAAAGGGAAAAAAAACAGTGGCATACATAAGATGATGATCTAGATAGCTTAAATTGGTAGCTTTAGGGATACATTACAGGGGGCAAAGTGAATAAATGCTAATCAAAAGACAAAGGCAACAAGGACCATTGTCTGTAATCACAAGCTAATACTTTGTCTTAAGAATTGTTCAAGGTTGCTAAGTGACAGTTATGTATTTTGATTCATTCACAAAACCTAGGAACATAAGAGTAAAGAAATAACCAAGGACATCACAAATCTAAGCTTCCTAACAAACAAATGTTTCTTCAATCAAGTAGGAAGAAAGGTCTTTCATCACAGCATAAACATTAGCAGAACATAAAGCTTCAACAAAATAAGTCTGTAAGTTACAAGATGGGGTTTTTCTCTCATAATCAAGTTACAAAGGAGTGGACTCCTAAGATCTTTAGATTCTTGTGTCTCCTGAAGAAGAGCCTTCCTAGCATGCCGAATTAATATTCGGATTTTTTACATTCTTTCAATCCTTCTGGACTAGAGAGACAGAGTCACTCATCTTACTGGCCCTCTGAAGTTATCATTCAGTCTTTGACCAAGAACCATCAAGCCCTCTAATAAAATAATGTCTAAATACTGACTAACAAAGGAAGGAAAAGGATTGAGAGCTAGCTGCTAGTAGTGCTCTCATGTAGTAACCCAAGAATTTCAGTTACCTCTCCTTATCTCATTTGTAGCAGTATAACTTAGCAGGCCAAGTTAAAGGAAGGCAAAAAGTGGCAAATATCCAGATAATAGCACACAGCATTTATGGCCTGTTGATAAGTAGCACCTGCAACACCATCTTAACAGACTGGTTTGTTTGAGCTTGTGTGTGTTTTGAGTCCTAATAACAGAGCAAACCGGCTATGTTACATGCGTAGCTATGCCATGTTTTTTAACATTAGGCTGTTTCTTTTTGCCTCTGTTCTTGCCTGCCTTGCAATTTCAATTAACCTGTATGGATGAGCCGTGTTTCCAAAGACATGAAGCTCCTACAAGTTTGGTGAAAAATCTTTAGCTGTATGTAGGCAAGAGACAAACTACCAACTTCTGCAAGAAAGCTGGCTAGGTTGAATGCTACCACTCTGATATATGCAGAATATTAAATATTCTGATATACACAATTATATATAGATATACACACGTGTATTCTTATCTATTCTGATATATTTAGTAGTTAGAGATGATGAGTCATCTCTGATATAGATTGAATGTTGTATAACAGGATGTGAGGGATGCAGTTAGCATTGGGAGCATGGTAAAAACATGGGACTGATGTGGTACAGAGTGTGAATTCAGGAACATAGCATATAAATCTGTACAAGCCCAGGCTTTATTAGTTTTGCTGTTCACAGAACAAAAAAGTGTTATTTGTCCAGAGAAATTGTTCATATACCATAGGAGTACATACAAACTCTGAGTGGAATAGCACTAAGCATTAGTTCCTGGTGATAAAATTTAAAAGCAAATCTTTTTTTAGTCTTCATCATTATTAGACTTTTTCAGATCAGGCAGTTATCGAGAACTCACAGCAACTTTTCCATTAGACTGCTACGTTAGTATTTAAGCAAGTGACTAAAGGGACAAACAGACTGCATTAAGCAGTACAGCTTCAGCAAGACTGCACAAAGGTCAGATGTAATAAGGGAGTATTTTCTTAAGAAACCATACCTTCCTTTGTGAGGCAAATAAAGATAGCAGAGGTTTTCATGCTTGAGAAATAGAACAAATAAAGATTTTTATTTTCATACTTCATAGTTGAATCAGCAATATTAACTTATGATCCTGTTGCCTGCTTTTGCAAGTCAGTGGCAAAGTTACAGTCCAATTCATTCGTGCCACATCAAGTTAACTGGCCAAGAAGAAAAAAGAGGAAAAGACATCCTTTCATATAGATTTACTCCTAATTGTTTTCTAATCAGTTTAGGTTCCGTGTGTAATCAGAGAAGCCAAATCAATATTCAACTAGGCAAATGTGCTATGGAGGCAATCTTTCCTGATGCCAAATATGAAAATAATGCCAGCTTGCAGTGTTATGACCTTTCTAATCTCGCTATATTAACAATGCTGAATCTTCAGTTTTGTGATTGCCAGGTTGTCTAGCACCCCTCGCTGTGAGGATGTTTTACTATATACTGAGTGTACCTTACATACCTCAATACTTACCATAAACTTGCTTCTTGATAAAGCTTGCAACATGTTTTTGAAGTAAGCTATTCTGATTTTACCAGTAGTAAAACTAAGAAGGAAGAGAGGTTAAAATACTTGCTTGAGGCAAAAATGTAACCAAGTTGCAGAATTTCAATGGCTACGCTGTACTCAGAATTACAAGTATGCTCCTCTTTTATTACGTTAGTTTATTGATTGTTTCAAGGACAGTAGGAATATTTTCCACCCACATGCTTTTCTATAAGTCTGCTTATCTGAGGAAAAGCACTTAAAAATCTTTGTCCATGTTATGTTTTTAACAGTATTTAAAGCTTTAATAATATGGCCAAACCCCAAATACTAATATAATACAAATATCAGTACTGATAAATTATTTTGTATTTCTTCAAGATTCATGATATATTAAAATATCCAAATTCTCAAAAGTTTTCCTAATAATCCAAATAATACTAAAGCCTGCATAACAGTCCAGAACAGATGAACTCCAAGTACAAAAATCTGCATTCTTCATTTGCATTTTTTGTTTAATAAATTGCTGTGATATATTTTGGGGACCACAATTATTAGGATTTCAAGCATTTTTGAGCAGCAGTGCAATACCTGTAATTGATAAATTCACACATCTACACAAAGTGGAAGTAAGACTTACATGGGGCACATTTACAACTGATGCTATAGGATTTTTTGGTTTGTAGGTTAAATAATATCTGATTTTGTGGTTGAATAGATACTAATGCTCTAATATCAAAAGTGTTTAGGAAGAGGAAATATGACTGTCTGAAATTGCAGTCTTAGAGGGATTTGGCATGTTAGCCTCATCTTGTATTCTCTTAGTGTTTAAAACTTGTTGGAAACATTTTTCTGTACTACTCAAAGCATAAGGGACTTCATATTTAGTGAGATCACAGGCCTCTGCCTGTCCTGAAGGCAGAACATTACATCTGGGCTCCTGATTTGGATTCATGTCTTGTATACTGCTAGGCAGCTGATTCAGTCTGTGGTAATAGTAGAGAGAACTTGTTTTGCTGTGGCCCTTGCATCTGGATGTCATTTATCCAGTACTTTGCTCAAGCATATTCATTTCCACCTTCTGAGGTAGCTGTTGACCTGGAGTCTTGTTCATGAAGAAGCTAAAGCAAACAATTTTAAGAAGCATTCTTGCAAAGTTGTCACAGTAAGAAAGAAATTCTTACAGCTCAGACTCAAGAGATAATAGGTGGCCAACATTACTGATGCTGTCATCCTTGATACTCTTAATAACTGCTGATCAGGACTTGGGCCATGAAGCCCACAAACCCTTAGAACATATTTGGGAGAGTAGGCTGACAATTGTGAACAACTGCATCAATCTACTTAGCCATTGAGTAATTTTTTTTGGTTTGGTTTGGTTTTGTGGTGGGTTGGGGTTTTTGCCTAGACTTTTAAGGCTAGAGTTGTTTTTTCCTTCAGGCAGCAAAACATGAGGCATGACCAATAAACAGTGGTGTGCTAGGGGCCTCCAGGACCCAGGGTCACTGAAGGTACACAGTAATTCAGCCAGGAACTCACCTAGGGACCAGACTGTGGCAGTTGGAACGGTGGCCAGACAAGGATAAGTAGACTGTGCATCAGAAATAAATCACTCGTGATTATATTTTTTCCCAGACCACTCTTTAATGGTAATACAGACATTAGTTGCACAGGATGTTTTTAGAGTTATTTTCTTATTGACAAATACTGTATGAAGCTTTTGGATAATGCTTCAAGGCAGAGTCCAGTTACAAGTCAAAAGTATTTCCTTTTTAATTGAAGAGTTTTCCATGCATTAGAAAAGATACGTTCTGAAGTTCCATGCCACTCTTATTCAAAATTCATTAAATGATCATGATAAAAATAGTGTATTTTACCTGTGAATAATTTGCTGTGGTGCAGGGAAAAGAATGCTGTGCTGGCCTTCTTTCTTGTCTTCCACCAAACTTGCAGTTCCACTTTTTTAATTGTCTTCCAGTATTAGCACTCAATAGGATAACTCCAAATCCCAAGTGCTGAAATGCAGTGTAACAAACCGCTGTGCTGTGAGCTGGTCCAAACTATGCAAACGCACCAGCTGTTGCCAAACAGTAAGCTTGGCACTGGAGCCCAATTAAGTATTTATGCCCATGTAAAACACTTCCCAGAGCTCTGGCTTATAAGTACAAAAAAACCTTTGATTTAAACAAAAAATAAGCTTGTAAGGCAAGGGTGGGGATGAAGAAGAAGCCTTATGTACAAACCATGGCTTAAGCACAAGGAAATTCTATGCTTTTAAAACTGCCATTAAATCAATAAAATTCCCATGAATGAAGAATGTTACCACCTTCCTTATGGAAGCAATATTTAATATTAAAGGCTGTGCTGGGTATGAAGGAGAGTTTTCTGGCTCAAAAGAAAAGGTTCTGTGTTGTGATTTTCATTTTTCAGCAGAAGTGTCTTTCAGGAGTAGGAGACAGGAAAAAGGCACTGCAGAAAGTGAGAGGAAACAAAAAATGAGATAACAGCAGGGTGGCCTCACTGCGAGGAGCCCATCTCTGTGCCTTGGTTCCTCTGTTAAAGTACAGCTAGCACTTGCTTTGTGCTTTTTTTTCTAGCAAGTCTGCAAGCACACTGTGCCAATATCCATCCCTGGACATAGATCTGTTGCATAGTGCGCTGCAGTACAGCTCTAAGGCTTTAACTCCAAATGGTACCATTACAGTAACACCGAGTGGGGAAGATTGATACAAAACTTATTCAAGAGCAGTTTGAGGAATGGGGTGTGAGAGAAGAATAGAAAGGAATTACAACAAATTAAGTTAATGTGGATTTTCTAACAGAAATGTCTGTGTTGTGCGGACTACTTTTTAGGGATAGAGGCAGCCCATAGAAGTGAGGCACTACAGCCAGAGAGTATGTTGCTGTGCATTGAGTGTTTTATCTGTGGAAATGTAATAAAAAGAACGAACAAAGGTTTTGTTTTGCTTACTACTTAAGAACATCATGGCCATGCCTTTAAGTATCTTGTATCTCCCAAAGAGCTTTCTCCATATTCTCTGTAAGGGGCCTTGGCTATAGGTGTGCTTCAGGCTAGTGTAACATCAGGTGCAATTTTAAATTGATGGTGTCACAGATGTAGTCTGAAAGATTACTGTTTAGAATGAGGGAAAGTTGGAGTATTTTTTCCCATCGGCTTTAGACTGTTGATGTATCTCAACAGAAACTGGCAGCATCTATGTTCAGACACCAGTTTATGATACAGTCAAAATAGAAACTTCAGAGGTTGAGGCAGAATGCCTGAACTGGATATCTAGTTAAAGAAATTACATCTCTCCTACTTCAGTATATTTTAGTTGAAAACACTTCTAAAAGACAGGCAAACAAGAAAAAAAAATCATATAACTGTCTTCATGGTGCGTTTATACTATTTTAACAGAATTGTAGAACTTAGGGTTGAACTGAGGTTCATCCAGTTCAACTCCATGCTCAAAGCAGGGCCAACCTCAAACTTCTGTTTGTTCATGGTCAGTTCCGTCAAGTTTTACTACCTCCAAGGATGGAGATTCCACAACAACCAGTCTGTTCTAGTATTTCCCTATGCTCTTTTCAATTTTATAATATCCAGTTGGAATTTCCCTCGTTGCAACTTTCTTCCATCAATAAATATGCGTCAGCTTCATTCATAGCTGTTGTGCTACAGTATACCTACAGTATAGATATATCAGTTAGCTTTAAATGAGCTGGCTTGGGTATCAGAGCAGCTGGTTGCAGCACTGTGGAGCTCAGAAGAGTTTGTAAAATCCACCTGAGAACCATGGAATGGACAGGCAAGAAGGAAAGAACTGTGTAATGTCTTTATCAAGAGGGTATAATGGGACTAAATGGATACAATTCAATCATAGGGAATAGTAGGAGAATATTGGGTGTTTCAAATACTGTGGTAATACACTGTGTTAAGTCATAGCTAATTGGCATTTTATTGCCAAGTTTTCTAGTATCTAACTGCTGCCTCCTAAATTGCATTAAGTGTGAAATGCAAGTCATATTACATTCATCAAAACACTGCTAAAAGGCCAGCCTCAAAGTGATTCCCTTTCAAAGTGAGCAAAGAATGACTGAGGCTGAACTAAAGCAGATGTGAGAATGGAGGGAATGCAATGCAAAGTATGGAGTCTGGTAAATTAACAGTATCCAAACAAGGCTGAAATGTTATCTGCATATTGTATTCATAAAAAGCTGGAATCAAAAGAATCGCTTACAGATATAGCAGGTCTGTGCAGAGGGGAGAAATGTAAGTGTTTGTGACGAAAAAGTACTATTTGATTAGCAAAAGCTAAAAAATATTGGTGGCATAGGGAAAAGGAGTTTCCACTATTGAAAGGAGACACAATGCTCACTTCCAACAAGTGCTCACAAGGTTAGAGCCCTGGGAAACAGAGAGCTTAAGCTACTTCAGAGTATCATTTAGGCAGCAGCGTCCTGCTTCTGTGAAGGTAAGGGAAAGAGTTGTGCCCAGGATGCTCAACAGAGTTTAAGGAAGAGACTAGTGAACAATCTATAGCAACTGAGGAAAGTTTTAGGGCCAAGGGATCCAATGTGATGAGTTCCTGACACAATAGCTTGTTAAGTGTTCAGCTTTCCCAATGATACATAATATTTGGAAACAATTGAATGCATTTACTTCTAGTATCAGCATGACATCTTTATTTGAGGTCTACAGCAGGAAGGCTTATAATTTCCATTAAATACAGAACACATTAAAAATAAGCAATATATAAAAACTTGGTATCAGTGACTTAGACCAGTGTGTAAAGTCAAATGAACTGCTGAGATAATGCAAAGAATATTTAGATAGAAAATTAACTGATTCATGATCTCAGCTTAACGTATCAGTAGGATGCACTGTTAATAACGAGTAGTGATACAGAACAGATAACGAGAAGTCTGTTCTTTTAAGAGATAGAGTTGAAGAGAATTTAGAACAAGATCAAAAGATGATGAGGTTTTAAGGAGAGAAGCATTACTACTTATAAAGCAAGAATAATAAAAAATTGCTGAAACTGATTGCCAAGCTGCTTAACATAAACGTGTGGGTTTTTTTGGCTGTATTCACAAAGATCTTAATTTGGGATAGCTTCATCTTCTTTTTCAGGAAAAAAGATGGTTGGTATGATCATATTAAAAGCTGAAAGGGGAAACAAGCTTGCTGCATCTCAATTAGACATAGGAAAAATAAATTTGTATTGAAGAACACCAGAACAAGAGAGCATTAGCCTCTAATGGTTTACATCAGCATACTGTAAAGATCAGGGCAATTTATAGAACTCTGACCTGTCTTGTTAAAGCCTAAATTTCATGTGTGTTCAGTTTAGGCTTTGGCACAGATGTAACTGTTTTCATGTTTTCACTGGAGGTAATTCTTCTCTTCAAGTGACCCCTATAAAATCTGCCACTGTCACTTTCTTCAGTGAGTTACATTAGTTGCCAACTCAAAAGATGGGTTGAGCTCAAATTTGAGTGGACTGGATTGTCTTACGTTTTTTACTACAGTAACAGTCTTGTTTAGAGGTAATTGTTTGCAGGAAAACATTAAATACTAACTAACTTTCCCTTTATTCTCTCCCATTATAGTCTCTAAAAAGACAAAAGTAAATTTGAGTAAAATGTGGGCAAAGCTGGATATTCAAGTGTCTAAAGCTAAGCCCATGTCTGTGTATGTCTGCATTATCCATCCACGCAGCTGCAATAGTGCAGGGAGCAAGGGCTTGTGTTTTGTGTTAGACTAGGGCAAGACGGCACAAAGTCTGAGACTTAAACAGTTGTTTGGGCTAAACATTTTAGGTAAAGACCATGTCTCATGTCTTGAAGTTCATAAAATTTACCCCAAGTTAGTAAACTTAAGAGCACAAGGCCCAGTGATTATCAAATGTACCACAGTGCAAAAAAGGGAGTCATACAGGATATGGCAGCACACTGTGATATGGCTCTAGTTCAAATATTTTTCTGAATATGATACTTTCTCAAAACTTCCCTTTCTGCTACTGTGATTATCATTCTTTAGCCAAGGTCATAAGACACTGATACTAGATTTCAGTTCTCAGGAACAAATGTTTTTCTAAACCCATTTCAGAAAGTAGGCTTTTTGATCACTTATTAGTGGTTCCACACTCATCAACACATTTAAAATATTCCTATATGCACATTACTCAAGTTGTATTTTTTTAAAAGTATATGATGAAGTTTACTGCTGAGAATTGTTAGTATGTAGATTCACAGCAAGTACTGTGACATGGGAAATGTGTTGCAGAGCTGCAATATCCTCATCTTGGTCTAGGAACAGAGAGGCACAGAACAGGCACAAGTTCTTCTCATGGAGGCTAGTGTCCAGGACCAAGATCCTGTTTCTTCCTTGCCACACATTATCTGAAGTGGGAGGAAGGTGCCCATTTTTCTTCCCAGCTCTTTTCTCTAGCATGGTACAAAAATTGTGTCGGAATTCTTTTTCCCTAGAGATAAATGACACTATTTTTTAGGCTTGTCTTTTGGGGGACTATAATTCTTAGGAGGGTGGCTTACCTAGGAGAGCTGTGATAATTTTTATTCTCAGCTTGCCTACTTTATCTTTTCCATAGAGGTTCCTGTTCCACCCCATGCAGGAAGGTTCAGTTATTTGAAGAGCTCCCAAACTACTGCAAATTATAGCTGACATAACAGGGAAAGCTAAAATCAATGCCAGTTTACCATGCTGTAAGTGATTGTGGTTCTGCTCGTACTGCTTAAAAATCCAAGGGAACAGTGAGATGGGCAGCTGCATACGGACACCCTAACAGCCATTCCTACTGGCCAGTTATGTTTCTTGCACCAGACCCTTTCCCAGAATGACAGTCATTTCTAAAAAGTACTCTTGAGGGACCTAAGAGAGGAGATAATGAAAGAGTATTTTGCTTTTCCTATGTAGACCTTCACCTCCACATTATCTTGCAGTACAGCAGTGCAAGGCTACCAGAAAATAGTACATCTTACTCCAGTGCTTACTGCCAGAGAACACTGCTGGTCAATAAGTGTGTATGCTGCCCTCTGACTGCTGCTGGGCCAATCTGTCTCTGAAGACTAGCCTTCCCCAGCTGTTTTCAGTACAATTGCTAGAAAAATCTGCCCTGAGTATTGCTCTGAAGCCAGAAACACTCATCTCCTCAGGCTCCCACTGTGTCTACATGAATGCTAGTAAAGGGAGAATTTTTGTGGTATAACCAGTATTGTTGGCAAAGAGACCACATCCATTTTGCTGATTTCCAGTTGCTGTTGTTGGTCCGTTGCTGGAATATGTGTGCTTTTAGCTTCTTTTTTACAGCTGAGCATCTTTGTCAGAGGTGATATTGGCAAAAGACATCAGGCACTGTTAGTCTAGGGCTTACAGCTGCTGACACGGCTGTGCTGCTGGACTGCATCCACTGTGGCACTTTATTGGTAACTATGTCAACTGTAGCGTTGCATACCTCATGCAGACAATGGAAGGCTGGGCTGGGTTGAACCAACTTACTTCACTTATTTTTTTGCATGGCTGCATAAAAAGCTGCGGTAACAAAACACCACACACTTTTCATTCTCTGCTGATCAGAATTTGTTGTATATCCAAACCAAAGCGGTCTGCTGACCAACTTGATGCATACCCGTTTCTCATATGGTTTCTAGAATTTCACATGTGGAATTCTTGACTCTCTAAGTTATCTAAAGGAATTCTTGCCAGTTCAGTGGCAACAGGTGGTCTTATCAGGCATTTGTTTGCTCCTTGAAGCTATGAAGAATAAAGTGCTAACCACAATTTACTTGAGTTTCTACAAAACCAACACAAAACCTTCTCCAGGATTTATCTCCAGGAATGATGTGGAATTTTTTCTAGTATGTTTTGCTGGATTATCTGAAGAACAATAATGAAGTATTCACAATCTCTCTTGGTTTCTGCTTCACAAAGGATATTCAGATTCTTTTCATAGGTGGCAGCAGTAGTTATCAGCAAGATTCATGTATTCCTCCAAGGGATGCTGTGGATGAGTGCTCTTGTACTGCCTTGTTTTAGCTTTTCCTTTAATACAATATACATTTTTCCAGTTTTCATTTCTCTATCATGGACAAAGTTTAAACACCTTCCTTCCTATTGAACACCATCTTCCTTCCCTCTTCCCTCAAGAAGAAGTCACTGTTATCCTAGTAAGCCAGCAGCAGGAGCAGAGGAAGCTCTGAATTAAAAGCCTTCAATGCATTACAATTACCCAAGTTGGCTTTTGCTTTTCAACAGCTGTAGTTTTGCCTGTTGTTTTGCATTTCAGTGTTTAACAATGCAAATGTATAACCAACCAGTTTCTTTTCTGAACTGATGCAATAGTTTAACCTTAATACAAAGCCCCAAACTTGGGGCTATACTCCTCAAAACAGAAGACATGTCACTCATAAAGGAGTTCTCTCTCAAAATGGAGAGTTTCTATAATCTCTTCCAATTTGTACCTAAACTACCAGCATGTCTATATAGGTAGTAAGAATTCCAGAATAGTTCTCTTTATGGACATAGATCTAGAAAAATGGGGGGGGGGGTATACTAAAACAAACTACTCTGCATTTGAAGTAAACTGATTATTCCAAAATAAATCACTTTATTTTATAGAGGAATGTCTACAGTAGGAACTATTACAGTACATTTCTCTGTATTGCCAAGCACAAACTAGAAAGAATTATACTTTTATTTTAAATGATATGTAGCCTGTGTGAACTTTTATTTAAGGCTATTTCCATTGTAAGAATAGTTTTAGACAGCCTGTTTCTGTTCAGAGATTCTTATCTCAGTGTTCTCACAAGTTGTTTTCTAAGAGATTACCAAAATGACAGATATGTGGAAAGATTTAATATTCTGGCTGGAAAGATTTAATATTCTGGCTGAAAATTTCTTGGACGGCATACCTTTCCCTTAAGTTTGTACGGTCCACCACAGAATCTTACGTACTGTTAGGAAGTGCTTAAACCCCACCCTGTCCAGCTCCTATGGAAAGCATAGATCTCTGTACCTCTTTCAACCACTGTTAGAGAAAATGATCTCTTGTCTCTAGCTTCAGTAGCCTTTCCATGAAAATTCTCATCAAATCTTGGAAACTAACTTTGAAATAGTCATAGTTCTTGAAAACAATGTTCCATATTTTTGTAAGTTCAGCCTTTTAAATTTTTAACTGAGAATATTCCTATAACACTTTTCCAAACAAGAAGGTATTTCCTTTCCCTACAAATTAATACTCTTTTAATTAAGGAAAGCAACATTAGACTTAGGTTTTCATCACAGAGCACAGTACATGTACATCAGCTCCACCTGAGAAAATGGCAAGAACAAGCATCATGCATTGCAGCAGCATGCAGGATGATATATATATATATCATCAGGACAGACTCAATGCACTGTCTATAACAAAAGCTCAGCAAGGTACCCTTTGTTACAAATATTCTAATCCTCTCTGTGGTGTAAGGAAGGAATTTAATTGATGATAAACAAAACTTTACCATCTTGAAGGAAAAAAGAGGAGGTATTAAAAGGCTAAAAGAAAAGGCCTGTTTATATTAAAACTCCAATTTTTTTTTTTAACAAGTGTACAGTAAATATATAGGAGAGAGATATTAAAACTTGTGAAATTAACAGAAACTTGCTATTGATACATTCAGTTTCTTTCCTTCCTGTGATACACATTTTACAGCAAACAGGTTGTTGGGCTTCCTACAGCAGGGTGCACATGCTGTGTTTTTCTTTAAAACATGCACAAATTGTCAGCACTGGCTGGTCTTGCTTAGGTCACATTTTACTGTCAGTGAAGTCTTGGAATTTCTCCTGTTTCCATCCAGCATCATCCAGTGGTTAGAAAGTTGTACAATAAAGAAGGTAGCCCTGCCTCCTCTCGGGGAATGATGTGGAATTCTCTCCAGTGATTCTGGCTGTGAACAGTTGTTGACTGTATCCTTTCTTCCTTCTGACAAAAGAGAATGAGGCAGGATTTTTTTTTATTGCAGCAAACATTTTTGAATGGAAGTATGGAGCTGGATGAATTGTGGTGGCAGAGGGAGGAATCAGTTAAGTGAAATAGCCTCTAGGAGTCAAATCTAGAACAAAATTCAGCACAAGTTCAGTATAGCTCTGTTGCTTTTTTTAGCCATGTAGAGTTTTATGCTTACCTGGCTTGTGAGACTCAGTGAAAGGGTGGTTGAGGCTACTATGTTTCCACTAAAATAATACATTAAAAGTTTAATTCTCTGTTTCTGTTATGTGTAGACTAGTAGGCTCAAATTTCTTTTGTTTTTCCTGTCATTGTTTTTATGAATCCTTCACACCAACAAACTGTAATACTAGTGTGCTGCATTTGTATGTATTAAGCTTATTTCTAAGGCTATTTATGTAAAATTGAAGAGGCAGAAAACTTTGTGCCACCAGGTATTGCTGATGCTTAGTGTACAAATCAAAAAAAGAATTGAGATTGATGTACTATGTAAAATGCCTTAAGTAGATCAAGCTTGAAATACATAAGCCCTCACTCCAGAGGTTGTGTTCAGTCTGCAGTTATTTCCCTGTGTGCCTGTGTCAGGCTTAACTGATGATCCACTCTGGGGCTGGTCATTCCTTTATCTGATGCCATGTTAAAGCTTGGGTAGATCACTGGTCTTTTCTCTAGTAAGTTACCCTGTGGCAAGGTTTGAAAATGGATTGAAGTGTTACCTAGGGCTGAACAGCCCAGAAAAGTAAACTTAAAATTCAGTCTGGGAAAGCAGTCTCACATCACATTGGCCCCACTGTTTTCATTTTAACCAAGGAAGTGTTTGCCTGGTGGTATTTCAGCCTTTTCTCTCAGTTTTCTTGTTGCTGTGGCCTAAAAATGTTTAACATACAGAGCTCCTTTTACTGTAGCTTTTCTTTAATTTCAAATGTTGTGGACTTAGTTTTGATATGCAATCTTTATGAAATTCCTTTTCCTTGCGCTCTCAAGTGTTGACTTGGTATCTCTTATAAAAACTGTTCTGATAGGATGCTGATAATCACAATCTCTGATAAAACCAACTGTGAAAAATCCGTTCGGTTTGCAGCATCGAGGGGTCTGGGAGTGCCTGGAGCCACAGGTGTGTGGGTGCAGTGTGGGGAAGCCCTTGATCTCTTGATTCTCGGACATGCAGCTCCTACTATGCAGAGGCAATGGTAATGTGAACTTCTTCCCATTTCCTTTCTCTCTGAGCTAATTTTATGGTGCTTGAACTATTGTGAAATGGAGGGGGTTTTTATTTCTGCATTTTTTCTCACATTAGGAGATTTTTAAACCAGTGGCTTTTGTTTGTTCAGAAAGTATCCAGACTTTTGTTGGTCAAATCTACAGCTCTTCTGCTACATTGCTTGTAGAAGAAGCATAATTGAAAGGGCTGATCCTGTGGACACAAGACAGAGGCTGTGATTATCCACAGCTTAGCTTTGCCAGTCAACTTCTCTTTTTTTCTTTTTTTTTTTTTTTAAATCCATTAAGTTGTGCATTTCAAATTCCTTGCACTTTTCAGGTAGTTGACTTCTGTCTAAAAGCCTTCAAAGAGCTGATTTGTGCATAGTTCCAGTTTAGTTGCACATCTCTGAGCCTATGATTATATATAGTCAGTTTATTTTATAGCTTTCAGCTTATTCACTTCATTTCATAGCTTCTTAATTTGGGGCTTAAAGGGGAAAGTGATTAGTTAGTTTTGCGTGAGTATCTCAATTTTCATGAACTTTAGCATCCCTGCTTTGTCTCTTTGCTATTTATGTTGCAACATCAGCAAGGAAGGATGAATGCCACTTCTAATTAGTTCTTTCCCTAGAGGATCACACAGAGATCTCAAATCAAAATCCTGTAAGCACGTTTGCTTTAGAATGCAATTTCCAAACTAAGTTGTCAGTTTTTTGATCAAGATCAAGGAAACAATGACATAAAACATTATGAAATGGTGCATGTGTTAACAGGACATTTATATATTTATGTTAGTCCCAATGGCAAAGAGACAAGGATCTTCCTTCTGCATTGTAACATTTACTGAAGAGTGTAAAAATAAAACAAACTTGTATTTCCAATAATATTTAGATTAATATGTATGATACAAAAATCCATGCCAGCAAGCTTGGCCATAAGCTTATCTTAAATTTCAGGTCACTGCAGAAAGTTTCTAAGCTGTTCATGCAGAAATTATTCCAGCACTATTTTCTGACTTCCTAGATACAGGTGTGGATAGAGTCAACATGCACAACATGCAGGAACTTCGGCTGCACTGACTTCTTTCCAGAATGAGACTGCCGTCTTGGTGTTTCTAGATACATGCCACACTAACATCCCTACCAGAAGGCAGGTGTTTGTGTCCCATTTGTGTGCTGAGTGGTTTTACAGAGCAAGGCTGAAAGGGTTACGCTTGTTTCCTGCTAACAGGCATGTCACAGTGGACAGCTGCTGCACGAGAGATAGTCAGGGGGAAGTGAAATCTTGTAGAACCCAAGCTCCCCTTACATTTATTTAATCCCCATGTATGAATGGGTAATAATGCTAATAATATGCCGCCAACAAATAGGCTGTCCTTTCTATCAAGCCCAGACAGCATCTTCTTGCAGCTGTTGCAGTGCAAGTAGGAAAAAAAGAGCTTGAATAAGGAACAGCTGGTACTTTGTGCCTTCCTGTGGACCCAGAAACTCTTCCCTTAGATGGATTAATACCTTGGAAATTATATATACTTCAACTGTAGTCCCAACTCCCTGCTTAAACTTCTAGACATTTATATATTTTGAGAGATCAGCTAAGGTCTTTCCAATGTTTCATGCTCCTGACAGACATTTGGCTTTGCCATCTGCAGTAGTTATATGGCAGCATGTGCATGCAGCTTTGGTAAGTTCAACTTTTGCTTATGTCTGTCCATGGGAGATCTCAAAGCAGTGAGCCACAAATAGAGGCTCATGGGAGGTGATCTACTTCAACCATCTTCCCTTTGCAAGAGAGGAAAGACAATTATTAGGTAACTAACCCTGTCCTACCAGTCATATGCTGACCTCCTGCTAAGACACAGGTGCTTAGATCCACACCATCCACATGAGGAAAGGGAGTGGAATGATATCATAACCACATGTGAAGGTAGTTCTAAAACTCAGATTTGATCTCTGTAGCTGCTTAAGTTAGACTTTGTTTAGGACAACTGTTAGTGGCTTCACTGTTTTGATCCCTGCCAAGATTTCTAAGACTATTTTTGGTATGTATCAAACAGCAGATCTTTCCAGTGGCTCTAAAAAAGTAGTGCAAGACCCCAAAATCAGAACCAGACTTGCCAGATCTGATAGGTTTTGGCATCTTCAGTAGCTGCTTCCTTGACTGAAAAGGAACTGTGGTGTTCTCAGGGAGCAGTGGTCACCTCACTGGCTAGGAGAGCTCGGTGGTATTGTGGCTAACCTACAGCATTAGTACTCGAGCCTTAAAGTCTTTACACCAGTGAACTGCTATGTGTTTCCAGCTAGGAGTACAAGTATTCACAGGAAAATGGTGTGTGAGCGTTGCTGCTCTGCGCAAATGTGTATGGCTGGGCACTGCTACTGACGCTGCAGCTGCAACAGGTGAGCAAAACAGGTTTAGAAACCCTTGGTCTACACTCTGCTATAGGTCTGAGTGTTGATATTACAGGCCCACTGCTAAATCCTACCATTTGTGACTCCTCACCATTCATTGCTATATGGTAAACACGTGCACATATCACCAAAGCAAATGAGAGTATTGTGTGCTCATTCTTCCTAAAGGAGCAGAAAAAAAGTCTAGGTTGGAACAAACAAGGTAAGTCGTTTGTTTCAACCTGTTTGGGGGGACAGGGAGCTTATCCTTGGGAAAGAAAATAAACTTTTTTTCTTAATGGTGACTAGCAGAACTTTATTTAAGGTGCCTTTATTGAGATATTTCTTTGAGTTTGCAAGTGTGTTGAGAGGATTTTTTTGCTACTTTTGCTAACTAAGTTATACTACTTCACAGCAAACAAAGTATTTCATTGAGGTTTTGGTGGCAAAGGTGGTATGCAGCGTCCGTGTTTCCTACTGCTGTTTTCGCATGGGAGGTTTTCTGTAATAAGCTGTACTATGTCTTGAGTTTGTCCTCACTTCAGTATTAACTCAGATGTTGCTCTTCATCTGATTTCTAACTGCAAATACCTAAACCTTGAGCTTAGGTGTGTGTTAGTAATTTACAACCAGACTAGTGAACCCATCCCATCATACAGATCTAAGAGCTAAACCTAGGTGCTGCTTGCCCTCACTCTTAGTAACCGTGTGGATGCAGGATAAACTGTCTGAAGGCTTAGTCCCTTAGTGCCTGCACTCTGCGATTACTTGGAAAGGGACAGGCTACCATGCTGGGAACCAAAGTGAGGCCCTTAGAAGTCCCAGATGAGCATGGAGTGTTGCATCTTGTTGTAAGTCAGTATGGCTCTGTAATGGGACAGCTTACTCCAAGTCAAACTGGAGCCACTACTCTCACTTCTCTGCAGGAAAGATGTAGCCCCTGTGGGATATAAAGCAGAATGTATGATTAGATCTTAATGTAAATATTTAGACATTCAATGGCCAGCAGCAAGCAATGATAAAATACTTTTTGACTGCATTTGCAAAATTTGTGTTTGTTTCGTGTTATCTATAAGAGGTTTTCTAATCTTTGTATCTCACTCCTAGCAATGTCTTGCCATGAATAAATCATGAGTGCTGACTTAGCTGTCTAGGTTTCTCTTGACTGGGAAAATGGTTAAGTGTAGATCAAGCTTAGGTAACTTCAGCATAAGCCTGATCTTAGTCAGAGTTATATTGTAGCAAGAATTCAAAGTTAATGCCTTCACAAATAGGACTAGTGTAAGGGAATGAACAAAACCAATAAACTCTTCAAACGTACCTGAAGTGACTTAGTCGTCTGAAAATCAGTGGAACTTATACTCCTAGATCAACTGGATTCCTCTGAAAATGCCCAACATTATCATTCAACCTCAGTCTTACATAGATCTGGAGTGGAAAATCACAAGATATTTCAGTTTTATGTGAGTATAAGTAAGCAGAATTTGAGCTGCTCCTAAATCTGGTCTTCTGTCTAGTGTCAAGCACAGAATAAAGGAAATAATACTGAAAAAAACAAAACACCTGGAGTCCATGTTGAGGTTTAATCTTCTAGCACCTAAGATGTGGTTTATTTTTCCACCACTTTAAGTCCTAGCTTGCATCAGTGCAGATTTAAATACAAAACGACCTTCAGTCAGTTGATTTTGGAGTTCCTGCAGCTTTTGGTATATTTTTGAAGAGATACCTGAACTGCTTGTTAACTATGAGGCTAATGTACCTCCTTTGCAGTAGACATGAAGACGATGTAAAATGTTACAAATTCGGAGATGGAGTATTGCTGTCTGAGGCTTGGTTGTGGAACAAGGGACGTTTGGTGAAGTGCAGTATGAGAGTTTCCATGGGACTTACCGGGGGCCATACAAATGAGAGAGACAGCGGATTGCAGCAAACACTTCGTGACTGCAAGTTAAGCCATCGGACAACTGAGGGCAGGATTTATGCCAGTAATGGATTGCAAAATTTATTTTTCCAAACTAGGATGCAAAGGATTAGATAGACACGAAAGTGTCAAAGAACTTCGGTGGGGTAAGGGTAAGGGAAGAATGCAGAGAGAGGAAATCTGAAATGCATCTTCCCCAGTGCACAGGTTAGAGATAAAAATACGAATGATTTTTTCCTCTAAATGCTTTTGTTTTATGTAAACTCTTAGTTTTTAGGTAACTCGATGATGGCAGATTGTCACTCTCACTGCCTCACAGGGAACAGAGTTCTGGTCCTGGAGCTAGTCAGACCTACTGTGATGAATCCCAGATGAGATGTAGGAAAGCCTAGGGATGTCTGGCCTGGGAGTGGAAGAATCATCTCGGAAAGATGGATAACAGCAAACATATGGTCTAGGTGAACTCGGAGAATAAGCAGGCAGTAAGAGTAGGTAACAGGGAGGTAGGGGTAACAACTTCTATTTTTCGGATTTCTCGTCTCTGTCCACTGTTGTTTCCAGTGGAAGTGCCAGGGAATGTGTAGATCTTATTATTTTAACTCCACTCAGATCTTCTCTGGTCTAAGAAACATGCTGGTCTAAACTAGCACTGCTGCAGTACTTGATGTTTAACTCCCCATGCAGCAAAGAGCTACTCTACCATTGTCTTCAGTGGAATTTTACCTTGAGTATAAATAGGGATTGATTTAAGTATTTGCTTAAGTGATCATCTTAGGTGAGTCATACCTGTAAGCACCTTTGAAATACTAGCATTTCAGAGCAGCATATAGAATTAGCAGGGAAGGATTCCCCAGAATTTCAGTGAAAATGAAGGCGTTGATCCCAGAGTTTTGGTTTTGCAGTGTCTCCTCAGCAGGCTGTCGTGTACTTGTGTGGGTGGGGGTAGATCAGAGGGCACAGGCCTTCCCTACACTTTGAGCGTGTTCACTGCCCCCCACTTCTAGATGGAAGGTGCTGCAGTAAAGAAAACAGCAGATTTTCAGCTATAGCTCTGTATTTTTTCTTTGTGGTCTGTTCATCTTTCATGGATCATATTTTAGTATGTTCTTTCACAAACTAACAGGCACTATACTTGCCACAAATATGAATCAGTAACAAACTCCATTGGAATATCTCCATCTGTATAACTAAAGGAAAAGGATGAAATATGTCTTACAGTTAAAACAATTCATTAACAATAAATAGCTCATGTAACTGATATTAACGTGTGATTTCTGCATAGTTCTGACATTTCTAAATATTTGTATGTTTATAACTGCAGGGAAACACATTGCAATCCTAAAATCTGCTCTGCTTTTTTTATGCTGCAGTGTATAGTCCAACCGTGTATCTAAACCTCCATACATGCCTGTATTTCCCAAATCATAATATAAATTTCAAACCTTTAAATTGGTTTTATACTTCTGGATGTAGCTGAACTTTGTGTATAAGAATGACGTCATTGTTTCTGGAGTTACTAGTCTACATGAAAAGAAGAAAATCAGAAGCACACTTTTAAGAGGAAAATATCAAACAAAATAAGTGGTTTGAACACAATATATGATGCTTTTGGGTGCTATAAACATTTTATTGTTACTTGTTTGGGAAGAACTGCATAACTCACTGGGGCTCCACAACTTGTGAGTAATGCAGCCATCTCAAAATATAGCAGATTTATCAGTCATGGTGTTCAAATGAAAATCTGGGATCTCATTTCCTCCTAAGCCCTTATAAATTTTGACCCAGTGTTTAACAACGGCTCATCTACATGTTTTTCCACACCCTCATTATAAGACACAACTTGGATTAAAAAGTGTAATCTGCAGGGAGTATTTTAGTGCTGGAGTGCTAAAATCTAGTTGTAATTTCCATTGTAAAATCGTGTTGGAAACTTAAGAAAACTGTCACTTACAGGAGATACCATATTTCCGTCAGATCTTTTGCTAGAAATTAACCATTGTTCGTATTATTAATTCCGCACAGACTCATGTCTAAATGAAGCCCCAGCATGACTGCCATGACTCTGAGCCTCACTGTGCTCTTTGACACGGCTGTGTTTCATCCTCCATTTACAGGCATTGCAGAGAGGCACCGGACAGTGATTTCCTGGGGTTCCATGGACCATCTGTGGCAGCGAAGCCCACCTGCCTTTCAGCACCGAATGACAGACCTGCCGCAGGACCTTTCTTGTGCCTTCTGGAGAGGACTCTGCTTGGGTAAGGTGATCAAGCCTGGCTGGTTAGCACACCATCCGGCCTCTGTAGGTCCTTACTGCTCTGCTCCTTGCCACAGCATCTCCGCCTGCTAACTGCTGCCCTACAGAGGATACTGGTGTAAGCCAGCTCCGCACCTGGCAGCTCCTGGGTCTTCCAACATTCTGTTTCAGTTGTGAGACTACTGTATTGCAAATGACTTCTGCAGCAGCACCGCTGCTGGATGGAAGGCTGCCCGACAGATCAACAGAAGTTTTCTGTAAATAACACCTCTGTTGATTTTTGCCTCGACTTCATCTATTACTATTATTTATTTCCAAATTATGTGGCTGATGGTGTGCACAGGGTTCCTTTCTGCCCACAGACATCATCATCCTCTGTGTGACCAGCGCATTCTCCTGTTGTGCCCACTTGCGCCATTGCAACGAAAGGCTTGTGGTGTCCCATGTGGCGGCCAGACACCTGTGGAAAGATCTACTCCTATTCCCATGCAGATTTTCTTGTTACTAATAACTGTTGTTAAAAAAAAGGGCGTAGAAATGTAGCCCCCGAGGAGTGCCAGTGCTCGCTGTCTGGTATTAGTATTACGGTGGTATGTAAAGCACCGAGAGCCGAGTGCTTCAGGGAGCCGCAGCCCATCCGGGGCCGCAGTGCGAGCGATTTAAGCGGCTGCCCCGCGGGGGCGAGGGGAGCGCCGGCGAGCAGAGCGTTCTTGGCGGGGCCCGCAGCTCCGGGCCGGGGAGTCGAGGCCGGGAAAGGCTGCGGGCGGGGCCGCCAACCTGAGAGCTGCGCACAGTGC